>JARFJB010000227.1:125000-190000 GCA_036346205.1 Vesta saturnalis | reverse complement strand
GTGTGTGTGTGTGTGTGTGTGTGTGTGTGTGTGTGTGTGTTCTGTGTCTGTGTGTCTGTGTGTCTGTGTGTTTGTGTGTCTGTGTGTCTGTGTGTCTGTGTGTACGTGTGTCTGTGCGTCTGTGTGTCTTTGTGTCTGTTTGTTTGTGTCTGTGCGTCTGCATGCCTGTGTGTCTGTGTGTCTGTGTGTCTGTGTGTCTGTGTGTCGGTGTGGATGTATGTCTGTGTGTCTGTGTGTGTGTGTGTGTGTGTGTGTGTGTCTGTGTGTCCGTGTGTCTGTGTGTCTGTGTGTCTGTGTGTCTGTGTGTCTGTGTGTCTGTGTGTCTGTGTGTCTGTGTGTCCGTGTGTCTGTGTGTGTGTGAGTGTGATGCGTGGGTGCGTGTGTTCGCGCGTGTGTGTTTGCGTGCGTGTGCGCGCGTCCGTCCGACCGTTAGTGCGAGACCGTGCGCAAATGTGAACGGGTATGTGTGTATGAGCGTGTGCGTGTGCGTGTGCGGTTCGTGTGATTGAGTATGCGTTTGCTTGCGTGTGTGCGGTTGCGTGTGTGTTCGTGTAAGCTAGCCTGTGCTGGTGCGTTTGTACCTTCGCGCGTGCTCGTGTGGGTGCTATGGTGCGTGCGTGTGTTTGTGAAGTGTGATTTTAGAGAAGTTTTTGTCCGATTTTCTTTTGATATCTTAATACCGAGCATGTTATCGACAAAAATGTGTAAGCAGCGATTTAAAAATAATTGAATTTTATGTAAAATTTTTTTATAAAAACGCTTTTTTTCTTTCATAGCATCATTTAGTTCAGATACATAATGATATGGTAAAAAATAGTTCTCTCAGCAACACTCACTGTATCATTGGCAGTTATATGTTTCGATCGGCTGAATTAGAATGAGAAAATGTATACAGGATATTCCGTTTAAAAATCTAATTTGTCGATTATTAACTTGCTGTTTGTAAATGTAGGCAGATGCTTCTTTAGGGTTGACGTCGCTTATCATTGGCAGAGAAAACGGTAAGTAATATTTTATCACCAGTTATAATAGTTGGACTTTAAGTAATAAAATTTAGAATGGTTTTTCGCGCATATTTCACAGATCCATTTTACGAGCTACACTGCACAAAAGTTTGTAATTATATAAATCGCTGTTAATATACCTGCATTTTAAAAGATTATTTAATATCTTTCGTCATTTAACAGCGAATTGCGGTAAAATACCGCTATTTACTTCATACTTGTTTCACTTTGATTAGTCTTGAAAGTTTCTATAATTGCGATTCGAAAGATAATTGTTTATAGTATCTGATTTTGAAATTCAACTAAAAACGCACTTAAAACAAAACAAAACAAGTTAAATCACACGTACTTACATTTTACAATAGAAAGCTATAATTGTTATACGGCTCACTATATAGATAAGTATTATGAATAGCGTAAACGTGATGGAATAAATAAAGCCAACAATGAAAGCATCTTCACACCTTTTAGGAGAAACCGCATTGAAAAGTATTTGATCTAAGTTTCGGTCCCCTTCTTTTATCTACGTTCCACTTAAAAAGTCATGCAAATTTTTTTTCGTGCTCTTGCACTTAAATTTTGACAGTTTATGTCAAACGCTACAATTAATCTTATATCATCAGACGCTTTTAAACAATTGGATCATATTTTGTACAAAATTCGTTCCCTAAGAGGAAGAAATCATTTTACTTTAAGGATTAATTGTTTCCGACGAAAAAGTGTTAACTAAGTAGCCTCTGTCAAGACCCATTTACCTTTACAACTTATTACAAACATACGGAGTAATTCATTAACAGCTTTTCATGTTTCATGTATATTTCTAAGGTTCTGACATTTTCTAAATGCAATTTACAAAAATCATTTATATTATTAGCTTGGGACATAGACAGCAGTTCCACTCTAGTAACGTATTAAAATTGTTACCAATATTATTATCAAACTATAGTAATACACCAAATAGAAATTTGCTACTCATTGAACGTAGATTCACTACCATAAAAGTTTAGAATATGTAAGTTTGAACACAAAACTAGCAGCATTATCCAATTATAAGTTTCTGTATTCTGAGAGGTGCTAGGTAGGATATTACTGATTTAAGAAAAGTACTTGAATTTGTCTTTTTCTTATTTCCTGTATTAAACTATTCTAATTTTGAAATGTATCTAACGATATAAGGAAAATCTCATTTCATTTGTTGAACCATTACCCAAAGTACAACCGTTATCACATTACTTGTAAACATAGTGCTACTTTCACTCCAGCGTTAGTTAACATTTCAACCTTTTTAAATTGAAGTGTCATCCATAACTAAACCATAAAGAAAATTATTTGATATTTCTACAAAAAAATGGTTAGATATAGCAAAATTAATGTAATTTCGAATAGATGTGAATTAATGCATTTTTAGAATAGCTTTTTTTAGTATTGCGCTTTTGTGCGTTATATTTTGCGTATGTCACTATTTTTGTTAATAAATTCTAGTATTGCTAAAGATGGAGATGTATATTAATTTATTATTAAACCATAACCTATCATATACGGTATTTTTGCAGATCGCACAGAATACAAAGTACCCGAATTATCTGACTATTGCAATTTTATCAGAGGTGGTAATTTTTTATCGAATAGATGCATTTTAAGCACGAAATATTTTTTTTAACGGCAATTCAATTTATAATCAAAGACAAGAATTAACCGCGAAACTTTATTCAAGCGATTTTTTCAATTTCCATTGATTCGAGAATGAATTTGAGGAAGATTAATACAAAAAGTAACACATACACAACATTACGTATTAATGGTCTTAATTAAATTATACTATTGGAAGGACAACTGTCAAACTTGAATACAGGGTCCGCCTTTGGGAGCTGATCCTATGAGTATCTGCTAAACCAAACTTACTATAATTTTGAAAATTTAGTGACAGAGTAATGATGTTAGGGCTAACTCATCTAAAATATTTTCACGTTCGTACCATTTCCGATTATACCGGAAGTCGGCACTTAGTCGCTTATTTTAAATGGAACACCCCGTATATTAATACATTTTTGGATTATATGTCGAATTCTAAGGTAAGTTTGTTAAATAAACTAAATAAACTTTCAGTCGTTTAAAAAAAAAAGATTTTTCTAAAAAAATTGATGGATGCGGTCTTAGTAATAACTCGTTAATTGTTCTGTTCCTGTCAAACAATTTGAATAATACTTTGAGGTGTTGTAGGCAAAGGTTTATTGCAACAGTCTGCAAAAAATGACATTTGTATTTTTCATAAAAATAAAATTATGAATGTCTAAACTTGACTATCAAAAATGCAAGTTACTCAAAAAATCAAATGGAAACCCTATTTTTATTACTCAGATCGATTTAACGTCAAAATTAAGGTAAGTTTGTTTAAAACTTTATTTGCCTAAACGTAACAGTTTCATACTTATTATCAAAAAAGTCCCAATTTTAAAATTTGTGATAAAACATGAGCTACATACTTAAATCTACTATTCCTTGTTCGTGGTCACCATGGAAACCAAATAATTGAGAATAGAAATAAAGAAAAATATTTGAAAAAGTTACTGCAAAAAATTATAAAAATTGATAATTTTGTGATTCAAAAGTCATTTTTGCCAAATAGAAATTTACTATCATTTTTAGTATTATTTAGTATTTCTTGCACGTGATCAAATGTAAATTAATTTACAATAAATGTTCAAAATGTTACCCGTTAGACGCAAGACATTGTTGAACCCGTCTTATAACGGCTTTCATTTGTAGCCCTTTGAATTTCTTGTGGAGAAAGAGAATTGAAGGCATTTTGCACTCTTGCAATGCAATCTTCTTTAGTCATTAGTGGTGTAGCATAAACAATATTTTTAATTCGATCCCAAAGATAAAAATCCATTGGCGTAAGATCAGGTGACCTAAGTGGCCATGGACCATTATTGGCAAACCAAGCAAAGTTTCATGGAAACAGCGTTGGTGTTGTGAGGGGGCGCACCGTCTTGTTGGTACCATAAATTTTCCCTTTCTAGATTTAATCGGGGTTGAATTCGAGTTTTAATATCTCAAGATAATTTTCTCCAAGAAATTAAATTTGTAATCATAAATCGCAACAATCAACTATTTTAAACCTCTCAAATTTTTGTTGTAAAAATACACGTCAAATATTTCGTTATTCCGAATAGCAGAAAATACGTTACAATTCCAAACTTTCTGAAAATGGCATTCGCGAATTGGATTGCTATTTTCGTTATTCCAGTAATGCGAGTTTCGGCGATTAAATATGCCATTTTTCGTAAATTTAGATTCGTCCGTCCAAATGATATTAGTCAAAAAATTAGGAATTTCTTGTATTTTGAGCAAAATTGTTTCACAAAATTCCATACGTTTCAAGAAATCCGCTTCTTTCAAATGTTGAACTAATTGTAAACAGTATGGTCTAAACTTATGTTTCTTAAGAATTCTTCTGATAGTTGTTGGTGTTAAGCCAATATCTGTTTTCGCGTCGTTTATGGAATTACAAGGATAGGTTCGGAAATATCTTAAAGTTATAACTTCATTCTGTTCGTTATCAATAGCAGTTTTTTTGCGAGGCGCAGAGTGTTTAATTGTGCCAAACTGTTCCAAATTTTGAACCACACGTCTTATTGTATCTGCTGGTGGTCGGGGGCGTTCAGGATAGCGTTCGATAAATGTTCTTACTATTCGTTTTACAACTCTATGACATTCTCCGTGAATTAAAATAAAATTCAAATAATCTGTATTAAAATATTCAAGTCGAGCCATTTCATCAAGAAAAACACAAACTGTCAACAATTTTTATAATTATTGACTACAAAAGAAAAACAAAATAAATAAGCATCCTTATCGTGCAATGATGCGCTGATAAGTTGAAGTCCGTTGAACATTAAATGCTTACTTCTACTTAATAGCATTTTCAACGTGTTTGGGTCTGGAAAACTGTCGTTACGACAGCAGTGGATTTATCACTTAATAAGGAAATGCAGCTAACTTTTTCTCGTTTATTCAAGTTGTTTATCGACACCTTATTGGTTGGTTTTTGAAAATTAAGAACTGCTGATTAGTTCTAATACACGGTGTGTATATCACACCGTTCTTTATGTTTAATTGGAAGCTTTTGAGATATATTAACATACAAATAATTTTAACTTGAAATTATACTATAGAATATGCTTTGGTAGTTTGTAATAAAAGCAGACATCTTAATAACTTTTGACGTGTAGTAAGTTGCTTACTGTCTTTCCTAGACCATTGCCGTAAATGCCTTGCTAAACGTGCGTACCGTGTAGTTATGCCAGCATTACCAAAATTTAACACAAATAGTTAAAATTAAAATTAATTTAATGTTTGGATTCTGGTCTCAATGTATGGTGATGCAAATACATTTTCTATATATCAAAGAAATTTTCTTACCAAGTATTTAATTGGTGCATAAACTATTTAAAAACTTAAAGAAACATTAAAATAGCAATATTCAATACTAGGCTCTTAAATCATGTATTTATTGTAACAAGCTATTTTATCCGTTTTCGTAAACATACGAATTTTTGATTTGTCTTTAATATGTTTAAATAGAAAAATTAAAAAATACATTACAACTTTTAGGAAACGTGAGTGGTGCCTTTTGACATTTTATTTTTCCGCTTAGAACTGGTTTGTCCATATGATGTTCTGCAAGTGATTGGAGAAACCACGTCGTTCCTCTCTCAAGTTTTTCCTGAAAAGAAATCTGTATATATATATATATATATATATATATATATATATATATATATATATATATATATATATATTATACATACATGTGTGTGTGCGTGCGTGTCGTGCGTGGTGTGCGTGCGTGCGTTGCGTCGTCGTTGCGTGTGTGTATTTTTGTGTTTGTGTTGTGTGTGTGTCGTGCGTGCGTGCGTGCGTCGTGCGTGCGTGCGTGCGTGCGTGTGCTTGTGTTTGTGTGTGTTGTGTGTGTGTGTGTGTGTGTGTGTGTGTGTGTGTGTGTGTGTGGTGCGTGTGCGTGCGTGTGCGTCGTGCGTGTGCATGCGTGCGTGCGTACGTGCGTGTGTGTTATTGTGTGTGTGTTGTGTGTGTTGTGTGTGTGTGTGTGTGTGTGTGTGTGTGTGTGTGTGGTGTGCGTGCGTGCCTGCGTGCTGCGTGTGCGTGCGTGCGTGCGTGTGTGTTGTGTGTGTGTGTGTGTGTGTGTGTGTGTGTGGGTGCGTGCGTGCATGCGTGCGTGTGTGCGTGCCTGCGTGCGTGCGTGCGTGCGTGCGTGCGTGCGTGTGTGTGTATTTAGTAGAAATATATTTAATAAATAATAGTGGAAGTTGTATGTGCTCTGCAGTGTCTTACAAAATTTGATATATCTTGCAAGCCACTGATTTTATCGAATTATAGAAAGAGCACCTTGTTCAGCAAAGTAGTTTGGGAATAAACTGTTTTTAAGTTTGTTGTATCCCTGTAAACGTTTTGATCCTTTAGCCAGTGAGCCAAGTATAATTCTGATTTTCTACAAGATCGGTTTACCTAATGGTACTGCGAAAATAGATGCGTTGATATGATTGACACTGACACTGTTTCAATACCATACTCATTCCCAAGGTTTGGCCTTTCATTCCTGAGACACTGTATACATTATATATATATATATATATATATATATATATATATATATATATATATATATATATATATATATATATATATATATACACAGGTGAATCCTATCTAATCCAAAATTAAAGGACTACTAGAATTCATCATTATAAGCAAAAGTTCATATGTAGATGCGTCCGGAAATACTTCGTTTGAGATACAGTGTCAAAGTTGAAAAGAAATCGTTTTCTTCAATATCTTTCTACTTTTCGAAATAATTTCATAAATATCGTATACGGTGTTTTTTGGGATGACAAATTCAAATTTGTGATCCATTTAGTTGAGGTTTCTAGAGGGCGCCAACGACTACCATTTTGACCCCTTTAAATCATTGTAACTTGTTTGTGCTACTCTGTATGCTATTTTGGACTAGAAAAATCGATTCTCCTATCTTTTCTGCTAAAAAAGGAATATTTTAGTGAAGTCGCTAGAAGCAAGCCTTTCCGAGAAAAACGCATTTAAAGCTCACAATGTTTATTTAAAACTAACTTTTGTAAGGATCACTAAAATATCCAACATTAAAAAAAGAAAAAGAAAAGAAATTAATATTAAAAGTAAACATGTTCTTCTTATAGCAACTGTTCAAAATGCCCGCCTCTAACTTCAATACATTTATCAATACGTTTATTAAAAGATTGCCTTATCTTCAAGAAAATATTCTTATTTCGGAATGATTTCGTCGAATTTACAATTCTGTACCATAATTCTTCGCGGTTGTTTATAACTCCGGTGTAAACTATTGATTTCATATCACCCCAGAAACAAAAGTTCATTGGGTAGCAAAATGGGCTGGAGCTCCATCCTGCATTAATACCACGTTTTGTCGAAAAATGAAAGGTAAATCATCCAAGAAATCAACTACATGATGTTGGAGAAAGTCTAAATACAATTGACCGATGTAAAATGGTTGGGATATAACTTCTCTTTATGGAGGATTCTCAATACTGTTGTTTGACTTACTCGGGTGTCTCTAGCCAATTGTCCACTGCTAATTTCTGCATTTTCTGCTACTCGAATTACGATTTCTTCTTCCTGATTTACAGTAATGGTACGCTTGGGTCCCATGAAATCCCTTTTGGAACGAGAAGTACCAGTTTCGCCAAGTCTATTAAAAAGTTGTTGAAAAAGTTCACGACTCGCCAAGTCTATTAAAAAGTTGTTGAAAGAGTTCACGACTTGGCTGCCGTCTATTTTCTGAATTTGAAAATAAATTATATCTAGGCATTGTATCGTATCTAATTATGGACTTTTTATTAAAATGTTATTATCAATGAACGCAAAGTGACAGATACATAAGTAAACAAGTAAGTTACTTAGTAACAATTAAAAATCCCTATTGATAAACAAAAAAAATACCCTCCGAAGATGTGTATGCATCGTGAGTTTTAAATGCGGTTTTCTCGAAAAGGGTTACTCCTAGCGACTTCACTAAAATATACCTTTTTTTAGCAGAAAAGGTAGATAGCACAAAAAAAATTGCAACGATTTAAAGGGGTCCAAATGGTTGCGCTGGCGCCCTCTAGAAACCACAACTAAATGGACCACAAATTTGAGTTTGTCATCCCAAAAAACCACCGTACACGAAATTTCATGAAATTATTTCGAAACAGTCGGAAGATGTTGAAGAAAACGCGATTTCTTTTTCAATTTTGACACCTGTGTCTGAAACAAGCATTTGACCCATTTACATATGAACTTTTTTGCTTAGAATGATGAGTTCTAGTACTCCTTTAATTTTGGCGGATTAGATAAGATTCACCCTGTATACAGGGTGTATTTTGAAATCACCGACAAACGAAAACTGGCGATTCTAAGACAAAAATTATCATAAACGCTTTTCCGAAAATGCTTCCTAACTGAGATGAAGGTTGATTAAGAAATAATTTTTTTGAGATTTTGTTAAGATTCCTCAAAAACTACAAAAGATATTACACTGAGATTTGGTACACATAAATATCTAATTAAGTACAATTAATCGGGTGAGTTTGAGTTAACTAGCTCCATCCAGTGGCGTAGAATATGTTAAGTTAATCACTTTAAGTAAAAAAAAAAACGCACATCCCTGCTTTTTTTGAAGAAATATTTTTTTGTTAAATTCAACATTTAATTCTGCAAATAAAATTCTACTTAGTATTTTTTCGATTCCGTACCCGTTTTTGAAATATTTTGCATTAACGTAAACGACTACATTATTCAGTGATAACCAAATTAAATAAATCAGAGATTGCTTTGCATTTGACAGTTACGTATCTTATGTTTGCTAAAATAGTTACATTTACGCGTGTTTTGCAATTCATTGTTTGTGTCTAATTACTGTGAAAAAATTAATTATTCCAAACGAGAATTGGTAGATATGCATTTATGTCATGGTAATACTAATTGCAATGCTCGTGCAGCTGCTCGACTTTATGAACAAAGAGTTCCAAATAGAAGACATCCACATCATACTACGTTTAGAACCGTTCATCGTAAGTTGTTAGAGTAGGGAAGTTTAATAGAAAAGAAAAATTCCGGACGAAATGCTCGTGTACCAGTTGAAATTTAGGAACAAATTTTAAATAGCGTTTATGAAAATTCATCAATAAGTACGCGTGAGTTAGGTTTAGAATTTGGTGTGTCTTGAAAGTTTTACGAGAACAAAATTCACATCCCTTTCACCTACAAAATTATTGTTGCCTGCTGACCATCCTCGTCGAATGAATTTTTGCGAATGATTTTTAAATAAAAATGCTGGAGATGTACAACTTGTTAGAAACTTATTGACCACTGATGAGTATTTTTCCCGAAATGGATTAATAAACTTGCATAAATCACACAAATGGGTAGATGAAAATCATCATCAAACTGTAGTTACAGCTCACCAACATAGATTTAGCGAGGTATACTATGGACCTACCTGTTTTCCTCAAAGACTTACTGGAGAATTCTATTTCAATATTTTTAGAGAAGATTTGCCAGAATTGTTTGACGAGGTACACTTAGATGTTAGGATGAATATGTATTTCATGCATGATGGTGCATCACCACATTCTACACGGAACTTCAGAGAATTTTTAAATGCATGGTTCCCTGGACGCTGAATTGGACGAGGAAGTGAAGTACCATGGCCGGCACGATCGCCAGATTTAAACCCATTGAATTTTTTGTGTGGGGTATCTGAAAACTCGTGTCTATTCTGTTCAAATTGATAATCGAGAGCAACTTTGGAATCGCATACACATGGCATGAAATGAGATTAGGGCTATGCCACAAATTTTTCAGCGCGTTTCATTGCTAAGAAGAATACAAGCTTGCATTCACAAGGAAGGAGGACATTTTGAACAATATGTATAAAAATACTTATTACTTTGTTTTTGTTTCCTTCAATTTCTCTTTAATAATGTACCTAATAGTTAACTGCTTTATTTTTTTGTAAAATAAAACAATTTTTTATTTTTATTGAATAATGTAGTCGTTTATGTTAATGCAAAATATTTCAAAAACGGTATGCCGAATCGAAAAAATACTAAGTATGATTTTATTTGCAGAATTAAATGTTGAATCTATCAAAAAAATGTTTCTTCAAAAAAACCAGGGGCGTGCGTTTTTTTACTTAAACTGGTTAACTTAAAATATTCTACGCCACTGAATGGAATCAGTTGACTCACCTGATTAATTGTATTTAATTAGACATTTAGGTGTACCAAATCTCAGTGTAATATCTTTTGTAGTTTTTGAGGAATCTTAAAAAACCTTAAAAAAAAGTATTTCTTTAATCAACCTGTATCTCGGTTATGAAGTATTTTCGGAAAAGCGTTTATGATCATTTTATCTTATTTTGAATCATGAATTTCCAGTTTTCGTTTGTCGGTGATTTTAAAATACACCCTGTATATATATATATATATATATATATATATATATATATATATATATATATATATATATATATACAACCAAATTGACTGTCCTAACTTATTATCGCTAATTTACTTCAACATTTCTATATCTTTATCAAGAAACCTTTTTACTTTTTTTTTATTCTACTCCTAGGGCAACTGTTTTGCAAAGGTTACCGGCATTTACAATGTACCGCAATTACAACATTATGTCTCACAGAGTAGACATATTAATTATACGCTAATGACCCTAATTTGTCAATTACAATACCTGTAACTAAAATATAAACATTTTCTATGTTACAAAGTGTCAGGTTTATATTTTGATATAATTTAATAGTTCCTTTATCTTTTTAAATATGTTTCTGTTGGACATTAAATCCTATTTACTATTAATATTTTTATTATTATATTATATTAATACTAGTAATATTTGTATTCTACTGTTTATTCATTCACCTTGTATTAACTGAAATATTCCATTGACAATACAACTATTATAAATACTTTTAAACCTAGAAATATAATTCAGTTATAATGCAAAAAAGGATAAGAAAAAAAAAATTGTCTAACATGCAGTAAATGAAATGTATCGTAAAAACCATTAGAAAAATGTGAAATGCTTTCATTGTTTGCTTTTCTTGCTACAATATCAAAAGTTCTTTTTAACAAAAATAATAAGCTCGAATCAAGAACAGGTATGTGGTTATAGTTTTGGTTTATATTTGATTTTGCAACCACTGTTTTATGTCTTTTTTGAAGATGCTTATTCTGTTTGGATATATAATGTTAGCCGGTATTAAATTAAATATTTTTGGAATTGCACATTTCAGGGAGCGTTGGCCATGTTTATTGAAATAGTGTGGTATATGGTTGTAGATTCTCCTAGTTTGATAGTTGTGCAGTAAGGGTGTTTTATATTCATTGTCTTCATAATTATTTAGTATGTGAAGATATTTATAGCATTATTTTGGAGTTAAGTTGTTTACCGTCTGTAATAACTCTTGTTTTTGCAGACCCTGATTTCCAAATACTATTTTTATTAATTTTATCTAGAGTCACTCTAATTAATTTATGTGAGTTTGGTCAGTGCATCCCCATACTCTTACTGCGTACCGTAGAATAGACTCAACCATTGCCTTGTATACAGTGATCATTGTTTTTCTATCCGTGTATCTTTTTAGTACGTGTAGACATCCCGTAATATTTTTTATTTTGGTATATATCTTGTTAATATGTTTGCTGTAGTTTAACCTATTGTCAAGAATTAGACCCAAGTAACTTGTTTCCGTTTTATTTTTCAGCTCTTTATATGCACAACTACTTTTATTTTCTAAGCACTCACTTCCATGTAAAATTATTTTTATTGGATTGGTTTTATTCATGTGAATAGTACTGAAAACCATAGAAACGGTTTTTTCTGAATTAATGAAAAGACTCTTGCTATTCATCCATAGGCATATGCTATTAAGTTCTTCTTGTAAAATATCTTGACATACTCTGATATCTGGATGAGAATATATTAACATAGCGTCATCCGCGTACATGAACAATTCTGCTTTTTTAACTGCTCCGAATGTCTTCTTTCCGTAAATTAGGAATAACACCGAGCCCAAGTTACTTCCCTGTGGGACTCCATAATTAGTGACTTCTTTTGCGCTTAATTCGTTTTCAATTTTCACAACAAATTCTCTGTTTTGGAGGTAGCTTTCGAACCACCGCAGGTAATTATTTCTAATCCCTACGTCTTCTAGACACTCTACAAGTAGTTTATGATTGACGGTGTCAAATGCTTTTGAGATGTTTATAAATATTGCTGGAGAATAATTATTTTGATCCAGTTGATTGTTAATTTGGTCAGTCACCTGTAATAACAACTGTTCAGCACTTTTCCCTTTTTGGAACGCGAATTGATTTTGATGTAAAATGTTATTTTCCATTAACTATTTGTTTGAGTGGTTTACGACATACACTTCCAACACTTTTTCTATTACCGATAGTAAGCTAACCGGTCTGTAATTTTTGAAATCCATGGCGCTACCCTTTTTATAAATAGGTCGAATATTGAGGTTTTTAAGTCTTAAGGGAATTCTCCTTTCTTTAAGGAAGTATTTATTAAATGAGAGATAACGCCTTTAAATTCTGTGACGTTATTTTTTATGTCCACAGCTCTGATATTGTCAATCCCAGGTGATTTATTAACGTCTAAAGTGTTTATAATTTTTCCGATGTTTATTTCCTTTGGTGCCGGTATGAAAAGATTGTAAATAGGTTCTTGCTTTATTTTTCTCTCTTGATGTATTATTTTATTACAGTTTGCCATCAATTTGTTGATTTGTGTTTTAAACGTTCTTGAGAATTCATCAACTAAGTCTTTTCTGTTATACTTTTGTCCAAGTGTATTCATTATCTTGACGTCAACGTTTTTAGTTTTCTTATTCGCAATTTGGAAATTTATTTCTTCCCACATTTTCTTTGCATTGGTGCCGCATTTAATGAATCTGTTCCGGATGTAATTATCTTTGACATTCCTTGTTTCATTGTTAAGAGAGTTTCTATATCTCTTGTAGATATCCCTGTAGGATACGTTGTTCGGGCAGCTTTTCCACTTTTTGTATAACTTATCTCTTTGAATTATTTTTATATACAGTACGTCATTCGTCCATGGTTTACAAGTTGTTCTAGTTTTTTTTGCATTTGTTGTTGCTGATATCTTATTTTCGTTATATAAGATATTAAACTTTTGAATCACATTTTTTGTAAATTTATTTATATTGTTATCTTCTAGGGACCTCCAGTTTATCTTCTGTATTTCTAGGGACAAGGTTCCTTCGTAATATTTTTTCTTGACATCGTGTAGTGTAAATGTACATTTGTTAAACGAATCAGATTCTAGTCTTATGCAAATTGGATAGTGATCTGACATTTTATGTTTTATTACGGATGATTTTACATTTCTAGGATTCGAGCGTATGTAAATATGATCAATTAGAGATTTTTTTAAAGTTCCCTCTTTAATTTCTCCACGTGTAGTGCTTTGAATAGCGGCAGATAACCCACTTCCGTGAAGAAGAGTTTCGTTATCGTATACATTTGGATTTTCGCTGTCCTGTGCGTTAATATTTGTATCTCCTATTATTATTATGTTTCGATAGCTGTTGGTTGACAAAACATTTTCTAATTCAGTGATAAAACTCTTTACATTTTTATCCGGCGGTTTGTATATAAAAAATATTTGAAAGTGATCATCATGTTTAGGATAACATACTAGCATGTTAATGCTTTCAAAATTTTATTATTTTATTATTATTATTTTTTTTTTTGAGGTTTTAATGGTAACGACAGCATTGGTCTTGCGCCATATTGTTCACTATTTCATATTTCTCTGGTTTTACTATGCCCAATTAGATTTTATTTAGTAAATTTGTACATTTTAAAAACCTCATTAACTTCCTAACGTTCGCACCAACATCATTTAACATCTCGGAGGTGTCTTGACTCATACCTACTGCATTTGTTTGTAGTTTATATTTTGGACATTTAATCAATATGTGTTCGACAGTGATTCTAACGTGGCACATGTCGCATACCTCTCGTTCTGTTCTACCTAGAAGATATTGGTGGGTTATACGAGTATGCCAAATACGTAATGCTTTCAAAATCTTATTATTTTATTATTATTATTTTTTTTTTTTTTTTGAGGTTTTAATGGTAACGACAGCATTGGTCTTGCGCCATATTGTTCACTATTTCATATTTCTCTGGTTTCACTATGCCCAATTAGATTTTATTTAGTAAATTTGTACATTTTAAAAACCTCATTAACTTCCTAACGTTCGCACTATCATCATTTCACATCTCGGAGGTGTCTTGACTCATACCTACTGCATTTGTTTGTAGTTTATATTTTGGACATTTAATCAATATGTGTTCGACAGTGATTCCAACGTGGCACATGTCGCATACCTCTCGTTCTGTTCTACCTAGAAGATATTGGTGGGTTATACGAGTATGCCCAATACGTAATCTCGTAGGTGCAATTTCTTCCCTTTTGGGTAATTTATGAACCGTATTGTCTTTTGGTGTGCTATTTTTAAAGTAGCTTTGATGCTTCTTTGCGTCTTGCCAAACTTATTCTCATTTTTGGTAAATTTTTTTTTGTTAGATGTTTTTTGTAAGTGTCAGGATGAAGAGAGGTTTTGTCAAGATTGGCTTAGTTTGCAGCTTGTTTTGCAGCTTTGTCTACCATCACCTTACCGTTTATGCCCACATGACCCGGAATCCAAATTAACGTTACATTTGTTTTTATATTCCTTAGATAATGTATTCGTTCCTTTACCATGCTTACGAGTATATTGGACTGGTTTCTTTACTTATAGCATATATAGCACTCAATGAATCTGTACATATCACTATCTCAGTCGTGTTTTTATATTCTATTAATAATAGCGTCTGCCATATTGCAAACAATTCTGCAACATAGACACTTGTAATTTCGCTGTGTTTCCACGTGTAGATCTCGTTGTTCGTATATATGGCACTTGCAGTTCCCATTTCTGTTTTAGAGTCGTCCGTATAAATAATTGTGGACCCTCATGTTGTAGTAACAATTTTCTTAATTGCGCTCTATACATTGCATTAGTTGTTTCATTTTTAATGTTTTTGGACAGTTCTAGTACTATATTTATGTTGTCGTAGTATCCATAGAGCATATGATGAGGTCGAGTATTGTAGTAAATAGGGCAGTTCTTCTCCAAGTGTCTCTAAAAGTTCTAATGCTCTAATAATAGCTGGTCTACTTAGTACTCTTCGTCGGTATTCTAGTATAGTTGGTGTCGTGCAGATAAACTTCGTTATCTGTGATTGCTTATGGACTTGACTTGGGTTAGGTCAGTTGAAGAATATCTGTCTCCGTACATATAAAAAGAGCTTCAAATATTGATGATACGGGCTGGTGCGAAAAGCCCCAATGGCCCTTCGTATTCCTGTAGAATGTATGGTGTCTAACGCTTTCAATGTGGATTTTCCTAGTTGAAGAATATATGATGCTTCCATAATCTAGCAGGCATTATAAAGATAGTTATATAACTGGATTAAGGTGCTAGCGATCTGCAACCCCAATTAATGTTACATAAACATCTCATTAGATTTAACCTTTTTGCATTTGGTTGCCAGTTGTAAGATATGCTTTTTGAAATGTAGCTTCATTGTTCAAAACACTAGTCCTAAAATTTTAATTGGCTTTCCGACATAGTCGATTCTTGCACCTTCAATTGTACATGTAATCTAAATGAGCTTCTTCGTGCCGCAGCCTTAAAAATGTTCGAAATATTGGACACTTCAACACCCAGTGGAGATTATAACTTTTTAAACATACTTACCCACTACTACAACGAATACAAAGAGCCATTAGCTCACAATTGTAGGACAAGGAGAGTTTATTACACGTAACTTTTTTCTTTCGCATTATATCAGGTTTCTTTCATGTATTTGTTTTAATATGGTAAATGTAAAATGTAAGCTTCACTTCAGTTTTCAAGCAAACAGAATGTCTTTTTATATTTTAACTTGTTCACTTATTTTCTGTACTTATTTTACATTGATGTTAAAAAGGGCGTTGTTACAAAATTAACCTTTCGTTAGTCGCGCTAGGTCCAGCGGACCTATTTGGTATAATTTTACTTCTATTTCAAAATCATATTGAGATATCGCGGTGAATGCTTATGACATCTCAGATGGGTCTATGTACAATGAGTTGCCGAATCCGCACCCCAATAGCTACCGTAGTTTTCCGATGGTTGACGAATAACGGGGCAGGTACATTGTTTAGGTCCGCCCGACCTAGCGCGCCCACTCGCGTTGGTGTTCTTCTGTTACGGTGTTGGTTGTTTTTCGTGACTATTATCACTGTTTATGAGTTCACTATAGTGGATATTCATATTTGTAGTGATTTTTAGTGTTATAATTGGATAATATAATTTTTGGTGATTACCTCATCACAGAAAAACAATAGTTTTTTTATGTTTTTCGAAAAAAGCGGAAATATGAGTAAACAAGTTTACAATTTGAATGACCCTCAAGATATTGATGAGTTCAATCGTCTTATATTTGAAGACAGTGACTTTGAAGCAAATGTTGAAGACTTCGAAGAGTCGGATGAATCGGAAACGGAGGATAATTTGGAAACTAGGTCGATTGATTCAGACACGGATCATGAACATGACGAGGGAGATATGGTGGAAGTCGAAGAGGAAGCGTAAAGTGATAACTTTTACAGTGGTAAGTCAAAACCAAACTTTATTCCGATATTGAAACGTATGAGTTTACTCTTATATTCCCATTTCTCTAATTTGGTACTATCCGTATTTCGATAGTAATCGTATTCAAATCTTTATGAAACTATTACATAGATTATCTCTTAGTTTTATGAAGATTGCACTTGTGTAAAGAGCTGAATAATTTGACTCCTTCCTATTGTTATAGGCCGAGATGCTACCAAATGAAAAAATATCCCTTGGAGAGTTACTCAAACGCCCCGCATAATATATTAGTAAAATTGCCAGGTTGCTAACCAAACTGCAAAAATGTCAAGAACGAAGTAGATGGTTGGCGACTATTTTCGATGACAGAATATTGACTTTGCTAGTGGAAAAGACCAACATTTATATAAATACCATAAAAGAAAAGTTTGTTCGTACAAGTGACTGCAGAGAAACGGATCGAATAGAAATGGAGGCATTTATAGGTCTTCTATATTTAGCGGGCGTTTTTCGAGGCGGCCATCAAAATCTCGCTGATTTTTGGTCAACCGATGGCCTCGGTATAGACATATTTAGGACGGCAATGTCGAAAAAAAAAATTACATCTCTTATCAGATGTCTCCGTTTTGATGATAGAGCGACGTGGCAGCAGAGGAGTGCAACAGATAAATTAGCTCCGGTGAGAGACATTTTTGTCTCTTTCCTTGAAAATTGCAAGTCGCATTACCACCTTAGACAGAATGTTACTATCGACGAAATGCTTCCAGCATTCAGGGGACGCTGCGGATTTAGACAGTACATCCCTTCAAAGCCGAGTAAATACGGAATCAAAATTTTCTGTCTAAGTGATGCTAAACTTTTCTATACGTATAATATGGAAATCTATTGCGGTCAGCAGCCAGAAGGGCCCTATAGGCAGAGTAGTTCTGCAGATAGTATCGTACTTAGGCTCTCCGAACCAATTTTTGGGACTGGCAGAAATATAACAGCCGATAACTGGTTTACAAGTTTGGACCACATCAAAGAATTAAAGAAGAAAAAATTATCGTACGTGGGAACCGCGAGAAAAAATAGACGGTCAATACTTCCTTCTTTTGTTTACCGAAAAATCGGAGTCAGTACGACAGTCTCTTCGGATACACAAAACACGAGACGTTGGTGTCATATGTTCCGCGCAAAGGTAAAACCGTTATATTGCTCTCAAGTTACCACACATCTAGTTGTTCGGTGTCAACTGACACACAGAAAAAGCCAGAAATAATCCAGTTTTATAATGACACAAAATCAGGTGTGGATGTTATTGATAAATTGTGTGCAACTTACAACAGAGCACGATGCACAAGAAGATGGCCAATGGTAATTTTCTACCACATGTTGAATGTGGCCGGAATTAACTCCAGAATAATATTTTTAGGAAACGGAATGAAATATACACCTAGACGGAACTACTTAAAGAAATTAGCCATTGATTTAATAACTCCCCAGTTACACAGAAGATCACTAATCAAAAGTTTACCAAACAATTTGCAAGTTCTGTTAGAAAAATATAAACCGACACCGTCAGTAGACGTTGAAGAAGAGCAAGCAGGACCAAGTACAACGGCTCGAAGCAAAAGAAAATATTGCGGACTTTGTTACAGTGACACCAAAAAACATTGTAAAACTCAGTACTCATGTGAGAAATGTAAAAATTTTTTGTGTCTGCGTCTTCATACGAAAAGACTGTGCCGGGAATGTTTTGAACAAATTTCAGAAGAAGTTGCTACAGGCTCTCATTAACATTTCAATTATGCGTTGTGGCGTTGATAAATAATTTTGTTCAGTTTGGTAAAAATATATTTGTACTATATAAACCATTTATGGCTGCTTTTATTGTCTACTTCTGAACACCTTAGAATGTTTGAAAATGCTGCAGGTAAACATACCAGGTGGCAATATCTAAGTATTTTCAAGCTAATTGTGCGAGTTTATTGAAAATGATTACAGTATCATCTCTTGTTCATAAAAATAATGTACTGATCTTTATTGAAAATAGCATTTAATTGATTTTTTTTTCATGAAATAGTATATTTCATACAACAGTACTTTTGACAAAACAACGAATTAAGCGCAATGAACATTCTATCAATTACTATATACAGGTTACATCATAACTCGATAGAAAATATCGACATACAGTGCGATTATAACTGTAGGTCCACTGGACCTAGGCGACTAACCGCGTGACGTTAGGAGGTGCGCCTAATGAAGGGTTAAGGACGCAGCTAATATTTATTATAAATAACAAAATTATATTTTATTTATGTTAATAAGTAAACCACAGGCACCAATCGTTAAGTCTTGCAGAATCGATTAGACTTAAAAATGTATATTTTCGTTTAATAAATCAATTTCAATTTCAATTATTGAGGATTTACTCATCTTTCCTTTTATTACTAATAAAACTAGGACTCAGACAAGGTATTCGCTGTACCCGATGCGTCTATAGAACCCTTTCGAAAATACCTTAGTTTCACAATCTGGAATACTGTTTGGTAGCCAGTTATAATTGATTGTCATATTACTGTGACGTAATTTTCTCTACAGCAATAATGTACATTTTCCAACGAATACGTAACTTTCATTTCATTTACTATATCTTTATGTAATCATTATTCCTGACATAGTTACTGGAGAAGATATACATTATTATCGGTGTGTCCTGTAAAAATTGGACTTTTTACATGTGCGTTGAGAGGTTCTGCTCCTTGTAGTAAAGGGCTGATTGATGTCTGTATTTTCCTGTGCTTTCCTCTATAGTAATTCTACACTGAATTAGCTTCGTTGTAGGGTACTTAACAGTTACTACACTGCTTTAACAAACGTATGTCCCAATATTTCAACTTAAGATTCCCGTTTCCCTTGAATTTTAATTTAAAATATCTATTTAAAAAACTAACAGAATCCTGTTTACCAATTGCAATGCAAATTATCCTAGAAAATAATGGAATTATAGTTATTAATTAACTAATTCAGTCACTTTCTGGAGATTTAACTCTCGGCGGGTTTGAAAATGTTTCGATTTTCACTATGATACTATCGCGTGTAAAAACAACAACTTTGTGATATCAGAAATGCCCTAGTAAATATTTCCTTTAAAACAACTACTTTTTTAAGAAGAAATGCTAAAATGAGGACTTAGACAACTTTTGAACTCTCCGGAAGGCCAGAACACGGATTAAAGGTCTGTAAGAATACGTACAATTGATAGGTTAATTATCACCGCCACCAAATATTCCTCTCTCTACTCCTTTACAAAGTGAACGTTTTTCTTGCAAAATTAGTGGAATTAGTCCTGTAAAATACAGGAACTGTTGTCACAACTTAGCTTTAAAAGTCCAAAACGCACTCTTCCTGTCTAAATAAATCCGTCCCTACAACCCGAAATCATACTTCCAAGTTAATGAAAATCTATTGAAAAATTAAATAACTCAACTCAACTTTTTCTGTATAAATATTCCGATGATAAAACAAAAATAAACCCCTTAATCCATTCCTTTCAAACCAAGAGAATATATTCAATTGAAATGTGTCTGTTCAATTAAGTCACCCCGCTTTAAAACAACACTATTCATGTGAAGTTTTTACGTTTTCGTTTTGCAACATATCGCAATTCCGCTATATCTATTGCAATACTCATTTTTAATATTACAATTAACTACCCTATAGTTTATTTCCTAAACATGCGCCTATTAGGCACTTTTATAATGGAATAGTTCGTCTAATAAAAGAATTGAGATGAAAGCGCGTATTTCGGCTCATAGAGACCTACGTCGTTAGCAATACGTACGCGAGTTGAATGTTATCGACTTTGCCGTCAAAATAAAAAATAAACCTGCATTTTTAATCTACTCACACTAACTTATTATACAAAAAACGTTTCTCGCTATTATATTCAACGATACTTGATAAATACTACTAAACATAAATACGTTTCTTGCTATTGGATTGTACTCCTGAACTTTAAAGCACTTTAATTCTACTACACATTTTCATTTACTCTTTGGGCCCAAAACTATTTTTAGTGTTTTTGGTAAATCTAATGTAACCAGCCCAACAAATGTGCTGGAGAAGGCGTAATAAATGTCACTTTTACACAAATTACATATTTTCTCCGTGTGAAAAAATTTAGCAAACCCTATCACCAATAGGCATGAAAGACAAAAAATGCCTTCTGTGTCCCGTGATACGCTACACTAATATGTACACATACTAATGAATATGTTTAATTTCAATACCACTGCAACAAATGAAACGAACCTTGAAAATACTTAAACCAATTACACAAATTCTTGGAACACTAAAAAGACAAAGTTTTGAAAAAGTAATATAGATATAAGAAAAATGAACACATGTCAAACGGTATGATGCGGAATAAGCACTCTATACACAATGCAACTTCACATTTTATGCATTGTAGTGAACTTCGCTTTGGTTTACTCCGCTTGGCACATCCTATATCTACAACAGCTGGTCTTCCCTAATAAATGTGCGGCAGAATCTTTTTTTTCCTTACAGTGAAATTCCCAATCAGATGATTTTTATTGTTTCTTTTTTTAAGCTATAAAATGTAAGCACTTATTACGACTGTATCTACAAAATAATGAATCGGGTTTTAGTCCACAATGGATTTTTGATGTGTAACTTCTTGAAATGTGTATTCACTCGTAAAACCAAGCCTGTTTCATCACCATGATGTAAGTTACTCCATACAGTAAGATACTTTCTACCTCTATCTCTCTATTTGCAAATTGAAGTATCTCTCCTGGTTGTGAAGCAAGATTGCGCATAGTAATTTTTACCTTCCAACCTACATACATGTACATATGTGGGTATAGAAGGTTATGCAATCGACTTTTTTGTGATAATGGTGAAAGTTTACATTCTCATTTTTCAAGTGTAAATTCCTGAAAGTAACGAAGCTGTGTAATTGGCTTATTAAGATATAAGGGGATTAAAATCCAATGTGGCGAATTCTGGATAATGTTGAAGGCAGTCTCGTTAGAGAGGTAGTGATGTAGACTCCTGTTATCGCGGCTATGTCCGCGTACTCGAAATGTGTGTTAGAGGCAGATGGAATCTTCTTACGCCTGTACCGTGGTGAAAGAGCTTTCGTTGGGGTAGATTCCCTATTAACCGTTCAAGGGGGATAGTGATTAGACTCGCCCATCTCGGTAAAATAATGTAGTACTAGGTACCATTGTCAGTGCTTGACATTTTCGAGTCGAAAGGATAGGGTTACGTGTTTACTGATAGTGCGTACCTCGTTTCTTTTGGTTGAATATCGCCTTTCTGGCGGGTTATTTGTTAAGAGGTTCCGGTTATAATATGTTTGTTTTGAGTGCATAACTGGCCATGACAAAGAACACATTTGATGTATTTTTATTCTATTCTTTTGGGTGGGCTTCCCTTTGTGCTGAGGCTGGGTTTTCATTTGGGGTTGGGGATTTTTAGGCCGGCGACCCTATAATCTGGCTGGGATGGGGAAAGGGGTAACTTGCTAAGTGTGTCTAGAGGAATGAGTGAATGGAAGATGATGACGCCCAACTACCTGCCAAAACTCAAAAGCATTATTCACTTTGCGATTTCAAAAGCTTAGTACACATCTCATTTTTTTCCTAGTGAATTTATGTTTTAGTTTTTAGGGCAGTACCGCTTCTTTTACGCTGCGCGAATGAAGACTGTATTTGAAGTTTGCTGAGTATAGAACCGGGCTAATAATTCTTGGTATTCCAAATCATTTTCTACCCTTCTTGCTTCCTTTCATTTCCCCTCTTTGGGATAATACTGTACCTATCTGGGTACAAGATTTCCCCTTCTTAGTGGAAAAGGGGGAGCGGAGCGGTAAGATGCGCAACAATCTCTCCTGGTTGTGAAGCAAGATTGGCACATAGTAATTTTTACCTTCCAACCTACATACATATACATATGTGGGTATAGCAGGATATGCAATCGACTTTTCTTTCACTATCGCTAAATCGAGTTATTACCTAATTTTACAACTTTTCGCCAAGTTTCGGCAAGATCGGCCATGATGTCTGGGTGTGTGTGGATGTATGTGAGTATCCACGATAACTCCAGAACGAAAAAATCTACGTACTAAAAATTTTGTATTTAAGCTTGTTTTTATTTCGCTTGGAACTGATTAGATTTTGAGATAAATCCAGATGCGTTGAGGGGGGTTTATTAGGGGTTAGTTTTGATTTTTATCAAATGTTTCTAAAACAACTGCACATTTCAAAGGTATAAAAATAAGTGGACATAGGCCTTAAACATATCGATTAATTATGTTCTATACAATTTTTTGGATACGACTCATAATTTAGCGGAAAACAATTCCTACGGTAGAATTTAAGTGTTGGTTCAAGTATTTTCAATATCTGAATAACGATTAATTTTATAAGAGAAAGTGTAGACATATTTTTTTAAGAAAATTTTATTTTACATAACTTTTCTTTATAGTTCCTTAATATAGCGCAAGGTAAGTCTAAAAATTAATTAAATATGAATGAAAATGGTTAAACTGTATTATTGGTATCTTATAAAAGCGGGTGGCATTGGTATTCTTTGTAAGTAAACATATATTTTATCTATTGATCTCTGTCTGACATGAAGTTTTATACGTCATTCTGACATAGATTATTGTTTTTGTTTCTACAATGTTACCTGTCGTCGTTATGAACGTATAAATGTGGGTTGCATAGTTATCCTAAAATATCTGGTGTGGAACTTCACACGACCTTCCAACCTACAAAATGAAAATTAAAAGAAATGAAATAATTTTAATAACATTTTCCTTAGGTTAATTATCCAGCTACTTTTATATGAAGTTCGTTACGAAAATAGGTAACGTTGTAAAAGAAAAAACCATAATCTATGTCAAACAGACGTTCAAAACTTCATAACAGACAGATGCTAATAGACTAGATGGTAAATTAAATTAAATTAAATGATGAAATAACTTTAATTTCATTTTTTTACCTTCCAACCTACATACAGGTATGGAAAAACATTATTGCGAGTCTGACTTATAATAAGCTAGAAAGAAACCCAATAAGCACTATATGAGTGTGAGAGAGACATAACTTTACCGATGTTGCCACTTGTACATATTTGCATGCAGGCACAGAATATGAACTAGTTAAATCTCCCTCAATCTAGCTTCAACGTTTCTAACGAAACCAAAGCAATTAAGATGATGTTGAGAAGCGCGTTCTTTGAAACTATGAATTAAGTACTGTACACTTAAACATTAAATGATATACCTCAAACATCGAAGTTTATTGTAATTGCGAATTTATGACATGGTTCGATTACTACCCGTAAGGAGAACCAAGAGGAAACTTATGAGAGCTGCAAACAAGAACATTAACATTTACATTGATAGTATAACTTAGGTTTAAGGTTTAACTTTAGCATTATAATTCTTATTGAAAAACCAACTATTTTTAAAAATGAACAGAATACACTTTCTTTCAAAACTCTTGCACAAGGCAGTAACCCAATCTGTGATAAAATTCAGTTCGAGGGAGTAATTGCACTTCTCATGTCAATTATAATTTTATCTATTATACCAATATTTAAAAAAAATACAAAGAAATTCACTGTATCCAATAAATAAAATCTTAATTTGATCATTCTTAGTAATCATTTTCATATTAACATGAATTGGGGCTAAACCAGTTATAGATCCATCAATTTAAACAGGACAAATTTTCACTGCGTTATATTTTTTATTTCTTCCACATACTTAATATCAAAACTATGAGATAAAACTATACTTAATTAGCGTAATGATCTTGTTCAAAGAATATATCTTGAAAATATAATAAAGAGCTTACATGCTCTATTAACTTTACTATAATTAATAAACTAAATAATTGGGGCAAAAATTTTCAATTCAGGACTTGCAAAAACACTGATTCCCATCTCACGTTGACAGTAGCAACTTAATGTGTCATTGATACTAATCTACCCAAAAGACGCATGTATGCCATCAGCGCATACGTACACACACACACACACACACACACACACACACACAACACAAACACACACACACACACACACACACACACACACACAAACACACACAACACACACACACACACACACACACACACTTTACATATCAATACACAAATTACACACACTACACAAACACACTACACAACACACTAAACACTACACATGTCACACACGTCATCAAACTTAACACGCACACGCACACCAGCACACGTCACACGTTAAGCACACGCAAATATACAGAACTGCACATTTACGCACACACATTACATACATGATGGCACGAACTATGCAGCACGCACACGCACACACACGCAAACACGCACACGCATACGCACAGCAAAGCTACAGCACACGCACACGCACACTACACACGCACAACACGCACAGCAAACATCGTCACATCAGCACACGCACACGAAACCACAGCATACACCACGCACACGCACACCATGCACGCACACGACACGCACAGCATCAGCAACGCACAGCACACGCACACGCACACGTAGCGCACATGCACACGCACACGCACACGCACACGTACACGCACGCAGCACACGCACACTAACGAATACACACGCATACGACACGACAATCTGCACACGAGTACACAGCACACGCACAACAAGCACAGCACACCTACAAACGCACACGCTACACTCAATGCACAGCACACATTGCACATACACGCACTTGCATAACCGCACATGACACGATCACGTCACACGTACACGAGGCACACAATTCATTATATCATCACACGCAATACACGACAACGCACACTGCACACGCACACGCACAATACGCTACACGCACACACGCACACACACTAACGACAACCACTACACACGCACACGCACCGCACACGCACAGTCACACTACAGTCACACGCAACCAACACGTACGGCACAGCAACACACAACTGCACACACACTATACATCACACATGCAACGACAATGCAATACACTACACAGCACACGAACACACAGCATCACGCACACGCACACGCACACGCACACCACACGCACACGCACACACACACACACACATCACACGCACACGCACACGCACACGCACACGCACACGCACACGCACACAGCACACGCACACGCACACGCACACGCACACACACACACACACACGCACACACACGCACACGCAACACGCACACGCACGACACACACACGAACGCACACACACACACACACGCACACACACGCACACACGACGCACGCAGCACCACGCACACACACACCGACACACGACACGCACACGCACACGCACACGCACACGCACACGCACACGCACGCACGCACGCACACGCACACGCACACGCACACGCACACGCACGCACGACGCACGCGCACGCGCACGCACACGCGCACGCACACGCACACGCACCACGCACACGCACACGCACACGCACACGCACACGCACAGCACGCACGCACACGCACACGCACACACGCACACGCACACGCACACGCACACGCACACAGCACACGCACACGCACACGCACACGCACACGCACACGCACACGCACACGCACACGCACACGCACACGCACACGCACCACGCACACGCACACGCAGCACGCACACGCAGCACGCACACGCACACGCACACGCACGCACGCACGCACATCGCACACGCACACGCACACGCACACGCACACGCACACGCATACGCACACGCACACGCACACGCACACGCACACGCATCACGCACACGCACGCGCACACGCACACGCACACGCACAGCACACACGCACAACGCACACGCGACACGTACGCGCACACGCAACACGCACACACGCACGGACACGCACAACACCACGCAAACGCACACTGCACACTGCACACGTACACGCACACGCACACGCACACGCACACGCACCGCACACGCACACGCACACGCACACGCACACGCACACACGACACACGCACACACACACGCATCACGCAACACGCACACACGCACACGCACACGCACACGCAAACACGCACACGCACACGCACACACACACGCACACTACACGCACGACACACAACACACATCACACGCACACGCTACGCAACGCACGCCACACGCACATGCAACAATTCTGTTCTCCTGTCTTGAGAGTCTGTACGAAATTCAAACCTACAGACATCCTGCTGAGATTGTTAGAGCCCTAGTCTAGATAAGTAGTGCTCGTTGGTTCAAGTCTCACTCGAGGCAACCTTTACTGTGTGTACGTTAAAGGTTTTAATAGTTCACAAATTAAAAATTATAATAATTTTACTTTGCAACCTCTTTTTAAATACGTTCATAACGAAAACAGGCAACTTTGTAAAAACAAAAACAGTAATCTATTTTAAGTCTATATCTGGGTATTTTTATATATTTCAAACATGCAGCTATTTTAGAAATATTTGAAAAAGAAAACAAAGTCTGGCCCTTATAAGCTCCCCTCTCCACCCCTGAATTTCGCCCAAAATCAAATCAGCTCCAATCGAAATAAAAACAAGCTTAAATATAAAATATTAAGTACATAAATGCTTTCGTTCTGGAGTTGTCTCAGATAAAAGCACATCCAGTATCGCTTAATCGAATTGTTAGCTCATTTTGCTACATTTGGCCAAGTTTCACAAAGATCGGCTATGATGTCTATGTATGTGAATGTGCTTTAGTATCCACGATAACTGCAGAACCTAGATGCTTTATATTTTGCATTTAAACGTGTTTTAGTTTTAGTTTTAGTTTTAGTTTTAATTTCTAAAACTGGCGAGCAGAGCAAAACATAACTTCCTTTTCTGAAAATATTCTATTAAGCTATTTTGTAATGTTTGGTGAAAAATATGCATCTTCTTCTCTTTGGAGCTACTATTCAATGCTTCAGAGTACTTTAATCATTCATCACGATATACATATTGAAAGCTATAAAAACTTCAAGCATTTTTGAAACGCAAATCAGAGGGATTTATACCTAAGAAGTAAAAACTTTAACCTCTGAAGATATACAGGAGTTTATCAAGAAAGCACCAGATGAAAATATCTTGCAACGAAGGTAAGAAACAAACTGCAAAAAATAATTACTAAACACTACCTGTATTACTTGAAGGTTGCTGTATTAATGGGCATAGTGGGTGCCTGTTGATCCCAATAATTGCGTGCATTGAAACTGGAGCATATTAAACATTTCGGTCAAGCTTTGCTTGTCAAAAATCCTGAAACTAAAACAAAAATTCCTCAGAATTTCACAGTAATTGAAAAATTTTACAATATGAGCAAGAAATATATCAATCTTTGCCCAAGTAACGTACAATGTTAATCTTTTTTCTTGAATTTTCAACAAGTGTACATCGCAAAAATGGGTATCAATAAGCTAGATGCAATGCCGAAAAGTGTTGCTCCTTTTTTAAATCTTGAAAATCCTCAATTATACACTGGGCATTACCTACGCAGATCATCTATCACACTTTTGGTTGATGGAGGTGGCGATATCACCACCCTCAAACGTCGTGGAGATGGATATCAACAAGTGTGGCTGAAGGGTACATAGATAACAGCTTAAACAATAAACTTCAAATAAGTAATACAATTTTAAAAGACATTAACAGACCCTGTACAATGTACTAAGTAAAATAACTGTCATAGTATCACGTTGAAAAATTAAAAATATTGAACTTCATCTTCGTGAATAAAACCTTCGTTACTTGCCCATTTAATAATATACTATTGCGTCATTATAAAATTAAAAATTAAAACAGATATTTTATTACACTGTATGAACGCGATTATTTTATTATCAATCATTAAAGTATATAGTTCTGTCAGTAGGTATAGTTTTATAACCTAAAGGTAAGCATTATCTATATTATATTATTGCAGTTATTAATTAAAACGTGTATAATAAATATATTGTATACACACAGTACTAACATTACGTGAATCCGTTGATATGAATTTCTAATCCATAGGGTTGTTTGACCCATATTAAATTATTGCAGACGGATTTGAATGACGTTTGAAATTCACTGGAAGCTTAAATCTTCATTTAGTGTTAGCAGATTCAAAGGCGTTGAATATAATATTAGAAACGTGATCAGAAAGCTAAGCAGATTTGTGAATAGATTTATCATTTCAAAATATACGTAGACAAAATTTTGTCATGCTGCGCAACACTGTAAATTATTTGGTAACTAGCTTTCCACCAAACGCCATATATCTTCCAACGCATCTTTATGATACTTGTAAATTCAAATCCATCGAAATAAAAGTTCGAGAAAGGGTAGTACTTTAAAAGGATTTATTAAAGTTTGTTTTTCCCTTAATATGATCGGTCTTTTACATGTTCGAAATTAAATGCCTAAAGCTTACTTCTTCCTGCACGTTACTAAAGCTGCGCTTTTATAAGTTGTTTTATTATGGACATTATTGTATGAAAATTCTTCAAAATCAATAATGAATAAATGAGATAGGGATTTGAATTTCCAAAAGAATTTAATATAACTTATGTGAATTTATGTAAAACTTATTGCAATAGTTTTTGGAATGCTGTTTTGAAGTGAAAAGTTAAATCAAGCCAATAGAAAAAGTATAAAAAGTTGGCTGAAAGTTGGAAGCGATAGAATCTTGAGTGGCATTTCATTTTCATATATTTTCTTATCAGTGTAGTAGGCTTAAAAACATTGCAAATAATTCAGAAAATGTTTACTATCTTTAAATATAAAATTGATTGAATGTCCATTTTTGCTGTATGCATAACTATTGTTGCTTAGCTACAAATATATATTTATCCAGAGTTGCCCACTAGCCCTACATTCTTTGATAGTACCTTTAATATTAATTTTAGGAGAAAAGGTCACGAGACATTTTTATGCAGATTTTCCTTGTTTACAACCTAAAAATATTTTGAGCAATGCACTGCTACCGGTTTTGTCTACAGGACCGTACTCAATTATTTTAAATGGAACACCCTAAAATTTAAAATTTTTGAAATCCATATTCGATTCTAGACCAAGTTTGTATGAACTTTTAGCTATTTAAGTTCACTCATTTAGCAGAAAATGAATGTTTTAACAGAATTCTCTCAGAAATTAGCATTCAGTAGAAAAATGATAACTATTCGCAGCAGAGCGATTATCATAAACAAAAGAGCCTTGTAATTATCGATATGCTAATTTTGAACGAAATTTGTTGCAAAAGGGCCATACTGATTTTTTTCTACCGGCGACGGAAGAAATAGTCGACTATTTTAAATGGAACATCTTGTACATTTTTTGAACTGCTTTTTAAGTTGTGTTTAATTTTTGTTAAATATGTCTTACTTCTAAAAATTAATACTTTCCGGGATAATGGCCATAGTTCGAATTATTTTGTTTTTCCCCAATTCTGAAATAAAATTAAAGCAAGCTACAAACAATAACACTATTTGTATCAGATATTCACTAATTATTATTTGCTGAAGTATAACATTCATTACTAAATCAACTTACATAAAACCAACGATATAAAACAAAAACGATATAAACGTATTCTGTGTTTCATATCGTCTGAAGTTGTAGGCGGTTCTTGGTATACACGTTCGTTCTTTTACATATCCTCATAGAAAAAGTCGGGTTTGGCCATTTCTGGTGATCGGGGTGGCTAATTTACGACCCGCCTCTTCCAATCCACCTTTGAAGATATTCATCTTTTAAGAAGTTTCTTACCCCAATTCTATAGTGGCGCCGTCATGCTTGAACCACATGCGTTGACGCATCATCAAAGGGATGCCATCAAGTAAGATCGGAAAACCATACCTCAAAAATCGGAGTAAACTTGAGAGTTTAAATCTGTATCGTAAAAGTATGGCCCCATTGCATATTGGCCAAGAGTTCCACCCCACATGTTTAGCGACCAGCTATGCTGACGTTCAACTTCCTTGTCACATGTGGGTTTATATCAGAATAATAATGATAGTTGTGACTGTACATAACCCCGTCAATCTGGAACGTTGATTCGTCCGTGACTAAAACATTTTTTTTTTACCAATTTGTCATTGGCCCAACGAGAAAAACACAAACCACTTAAACGGTCATACCCAAGAAGTTTCTGGTGCCTTTGAAACCGCTATGGATGAAAATGGACGCTTTTAATGTTACGCCATACGGATGACCTGCTAACTCTTGATTTTTTCCCAATCTGCTTAGAACTTCTTCTTGGGTCTTCAACCAAGACCGTCATTATTTTTTTATTCTGCTCACTCAGGACTGACTTCTGACGAGAAGGTTTTGAATATGCCACACTCCCTCCCTTCCCCAAGGACACGAACCTTGCAAGAAGATTTTCAAATGCTCCTATTTCTGGATGGCGTCTATAAAGATACATTTATTTGCAGACGCGCGTAGTCAATAGCTTCTGTAAACGTTCACCGAGAATAAAAACCATATCAACCAGTTCGTTATTTGGAAAACGTGCCATTTTCTATTCGATTTTGAGCCTTTTTAACAAATAGAAAACGATAATGTGTCAAATACAATCAAATGAAGTTAAATCGACATATGTCGTCGGCATATTGCAATTATTGTAGTTATTGAATAGCAAATATGTTAAATGTTTTTATAATTAAAGAACAGCATACTCTCTGAATAACATTTTTAATACCATCCTTTTTCTTCATATTCCTGGTTTTTTAAGTAACAACACAAATAAGGTAATAATAATTAAATATCTGATGCAAAGCGGGTTATTGTTTGTTGCTTCCTTGCAATTTATTTTGAGGATTGGGTGAAAAACAAAATAATTCAAACTAAGGTTATTATCGCGGAAACTTAATTTTAGATATAAGACATATTTAACAAATATCAAAGGCAATTTAAAAATCCAGTCATTCGTAAAATATATACAGAGTGTTCTATTTAAAATCGTCTATTTTTGCTATTTGTTCTGAGGTCGTTAGAAAAAGTCAGTACGGCCCTTTTGCACCAAAATTCGTTCAAAATCAGTATATCGATAAATAAAGGGCTCTTTTGCTTATGATAATATCCAACGTCTTTGCTCTGCTGCCAATGGTTGAAGAGTTATGATTTACTGAATGTTTGTTTCGGAGAGAATTTTTTTAAAACATTTATTTTCTACTAAATGAGTGGACTTAAGTAGGTGAATGGTCAAACAAACTTAGTCTAAAACCGATTTTTGATTTTAAAGGTATTAAAATCTATAGAGTGTTCCATTTAAAATAATTAAGTGCGGCCCTGCACAGTTGCAACCGTAAGCTGTGCAAGGCTCACAGGTTGTAAACAATGAACATCTGAACCAAAAATGTCTCGTAACCATTTCACCTAAAACTAATATTACAGTGTACTATCAAAGAATGTAAGGCAAGTGGGCAACCCTGTAGATATGGTATACATTTGTCCAGTAAATAAAAATGCAAATACTTATAAGGTAAATCTGATGTATTATTACTTTGAAATTCTCAATAAAGCTTGTTTTAATGCCAGAATTAGTTTTGTATGTTCGTTATTTATATATTTAAGCACTATTATTGAATTTATTTAGCACGCAGTGTTACTAAAACAATTGCGCTCGTAAAGATCTCTAGGTATATTTACGAAACAGGAGATTTATTAAAACTGTACTCTAAGTATTGATTTTGTACACAATCAACCATTAAGTATCTTTATGTTCTGATAATTATTGCAAATAATTTGACTCTTTATTTTATAGAAATTTACTGAAAGTACGTATGACCAATGGTAAAACTTAGTAGTAAGATTTGTGGTATTTTTATTCAAATAAATAATAAGTGAACGAAGTAGTTTGTATCGCTTAATGTTTTATGTTAACCAAGTGCTTAGTACCAACTTATTTAATTTTACAATGGTCCTTTAATAACAGGGAAGCATCGGCGTAAACATAATTATTAATGTACCGGGTGGTCCATTATAATAGGAGACCGGCTGTATAAAGAAACTACGCATCGCACTGTTCCGGGAGAAAATATTGTTAGTAAAAATGACCGAAAGAAATTTCTGGAAATTAGTTTCAAGTTTCTGCGATGGCCACTAGGCGACGTACACGAATACCAAATCTGCTTTTTCTCTTAAATCTCCGTTATTAAGGTATGTCCAACAAACTTTCATCATAAAGTACATAAGCTTAGAAACGTTTTCTTGTAGCATTTTGCTCTATTCTGTTAAATGAGGGAGCGGAGAGGTAAATGTTCACTTGAAAAAAATGTCATAAATTGTTTTTAAAAATACATTTTACAAATAAAAGAATTAGAGAGCACGTTTAACTGTCACTAGTTACTAAATTTACTAATTATTAAACTATTAAACCGATAGTAATAAAATTTAATAGATTAAATATCCTTTGGGGGGCGTATCTTTAATTCAGTGTGGATAATAAAATCTAATTTTTAAATTATGTTGCGTTACGAATCTCCTTTTTATAATATCTATCGCCCTAAACAGAAACGATGTTATAGAAGAATGGTGTGCAACAGTCCTAATACTGGAGAACTAATGATGCCCCAAATGTTCAAATTGTCAGTCGTACTGTTCGATACAGAGCTGCAATCTCTCACGCATAGACAAAATAGCAGTCTAACAAAAACAAGTAGGCCTTGAAACGCAAAAAATAACACAAAACAATAGCCATTTTAAATATTGCTTTGCGTCAAAATAATATTAGCTCCATTAAAGTTTTTCGTGTCTGTTTAGCGAACCGTTGATTTCAAAATGTCGTTTAAAAATACCGGAAGTATTAATCATCCCGTCTTTCCTAGACGTGGCAGACGCCAAACTGAGGTAAATACCATAGACGCACTTGCGTATACAGAATCTAAACCTCATGGAAATACTTATCTTATCTTTAACGAGTTAGGCATTACCCAAACTACCGTGAAACGAATTTTGGAACACCATACACCTACAAAACATGCCCTGAAATGTGTACCTTGTCTTATTAATAACGTTAAATAAAAAAAGTTTTATTTCGGATTTAGCCTACACCCATACCATGCAGTTCTCTATCGGGCATTAACACCCCTCGATTTCGATAGAAAGGTTGATTATTGTCATATGTTACTAAATATAGCAGCTCCAGATCCGAGACTATTATCAGATGTACTATGGACGGATGAGGCTACTTGAAACAGCGGTAGGCACTTGACTTTGCATAACATACGTTACTGATTGCAAACCAATCCTCCTTGAATGAAAGAGGTGCGACGTCAAGCCAGGTGGAGCGTAAACGTTTGGTGTTAACCAAACCAACTATCAGGGAGAATATGGTAGAGTGAATGAAGAACACCATTCGCTGTATTCCAATGGTAGAAGTAGAGACTGCTGTTTTGTCAACGCCTGAGAGATTGCAGCTCTGTATTGCGCAGGACGGGCGACATTTTTATTATTTAGGGCGTCATTCAGTACTAGCCCTTTTCAGGCCACAGACAATATAGAAAGGAAATTCTTAATGAGACATAATTTAAAAAATAAATTTTTTGCACTTCATGGATTAAAAGCACTATTTGGTTCCCCCATTTCGGGGACTGAAGTGTTACTTTTAATCTCAGGGATTAAAAAATAAATAGTTAACTCTACTAAATAATAACTTTATTAATAAAAATCAGCAATTAACATTTAAGATAACATTTACTTTTGATTAACATTTACGGATATATTTACATTTGTACAGTTATTAAAGTTAAAAAATTTACCAAAATCGTTGTCCTTAGAATTAAGAACATTATTGAATGATGTTGATACGATAGGTGCATTGATAGTATTTATTTGGTTTTCTGAATCAATTTTTTTTTTACATTTTCATGCCCAAAATTTTTTTCTTCTATAATTGTTTGTTATTTATAGAGCTTTCAACATATCCCTCAGCCACTGAAGACGACTTCCAACCTCCGTGTCTTTTGAGAACGTCGACATTTGCCCCAGAATTGGCTAATAAAGACGCCGACGTGCGTCGAAAACAATGACTGGTATATAAAGAGGGTTCAGGAAGTTTAAAAAAAGTTGCAATTCTTTGGGGTGGTTCTGCAAAGGTATTTTTTCCAATTCTCCGGTATTTATATTGGACAAAAAATCGTGAATGGTTTGTGTCAGGTTTTCTTAAAGCAATGTAATTTCTGCATAGCTTTATAAAATCGACTGGATTATTCACTGAATTCTGAACAACGAATACTCGGGCAATATTGTTCTTTGTATTTTTTACATTAACTAAGATAGAGTAACCCAAATCAGTAACATTGTGGATTGATAATTCAACTAATTCGTTTGCTCTACACGCTCCTGATGCGCCCATGACCAGTGCAACCTAAAAATTGAACACAGTGTCAAAATATCTATCAAAAAATGTATAGACTTATATTACTCACCTTCGTCGTCTGGAGCTTGAATTGGGAATTGATCGACTTGTTCATCAGTAAGAACTTTTGACTTCTTTGGCTTATAACCGTCATTTTTTCTTTTCAGAAAAGGGTTTAATTTCGGATATTGGGATATGTCAATATTACTTTTCACCATTACCATCGATTTCATCATGGAATAATTCTCCCACAAGGTGGAAGCACGCACAGTTTTGCTTTTTTCATTGAAATATGCTAAAAAGACATTTTCATAGGTGTGATTTTGTATTTTCTCTTGACGGCACCATATTATAAAATCATCATAAGATTTTTCATACAATTTTCTGGATTTTGAGGGCAATAGTTGGTTAACAGCCTCTTCAGCCGCTGCTTCAATATCAAATTCATACATTTTCGCAACTACGCGTCGTCAATTACGGCTAAGTTTTCACAATGGCAAATGTTGTTTATTATTTATGTACTCGTTGTTATGGCATTGAAACATCTGGGATTTTAAAAATAATTCATAAATTTCATTAGCCTTGAATAGTGTAGCTTCTTTGTCAAAGTGACTTTTCTAACAATTTAAATTTATCATAGAAGTAATATTTTAATTTTCAGAAAATAATATAATTATTTCTATTATTACTCCACGAAGTGCAAAAAATAGTGTAAATAACACGGGATTAAAGTTCCTTAATCCCTTGAATACTTATTCTAAAAAACTCAAACTCTATTCGCGGGATTAAATGAGTCACTTCAATCCCTTGTTATCTAATGTACTATTATTATCCGCTATAAATTAAACATACGCCTTAATATTCAACACGCTAGATTTTGTTCGTATTGCTTTAATTGTTTAATAATTAATAAATTTTAATAATTAATGACAGTTAAACGTCTGCTCTAATTCTGTTACTTTTGTCCATATCTTTGTAACAAAAGAAGATATCGACTTGCGGTTTTCACCAATTCCTGTATTTGCTCACTCTCTTTCTTTTTGAGTTAAACATAATTGTACATTTACATTTAAAATGTTCGATAAAATTGCAAAAATTTACGGCTTCGTTACAAAACGACATCTACCGACTAGGAAAAAAACCAAACCAACAATGTTAGTGTTTCATTAGAAGCACCCAAGAAGATTCTCTCAAACGAGACGTTTATTTAAAACGTTTGAGTTACAAAAAAGTTATGCAATTTTTTTCAAATGAACATTTACCCATCCCCCTCCCTTCATTTAACAAAATAAAGAAAAATGCTAAAAAATAGAATGTTTCTAGGCTTATGTAGTTTACAATAAAACCATTTTGGACATATTCTGGCGATACCAATTTAAGAAAAAGCCGATTTTCTAATTTGGTGTTCGTGTACGCCTCCTAGAGGCCACATAAACTTGAAACTATTTTCCAGTAATTTCTCTCGATCACTTTTGCAATCAATACTTTTTTCCCGAAACTGTGCGTTCCGTAGTTTCTCATACACAGCCAGCCTCCTTTATTAACGGACTACCCTGTATATCCAACGCATACTGTTGCGTCCACTCAACCCGGCTTAGTATCCTTTTTTTGTAGTAGTTTTTTGTTGCGTTCAAAATTCAATGTTTTCGTATTTATTATCAATCTACTTTTTTACAAAAATTTATTTAACAATATATACAAATGTATATAACATCACTATCGAGTACCCCAGTTTAAGTAGTGTTACTTAAAAATTTTAAAATAAATTTCGCAGATATCGCGGCACGTTTTTCACCCATTTTTGCTATGGTGTCATTTCGAGTGTCATGGATAATTATTGTGTGACAGCTTAGGTGTGAGCTTGATTACGCATACTCCGGCGCGTGGCTGACCAGCGAAAAGAACGGACGGACATGGTGATTCGTGGGATATTGTTCACTAAAGGTAAGTCCAGAAGGCGACCGTTGTGCTTAAGATACCTGCCTAGGTCCATTTTTAAATCTTTCCATTTTGAATTGTCAAGTGTTTTTCTGTAATTCTGCAGCAATAAAAATTAATTTAAAAATCGTGTGTAAAAAAAAACAAAGAAACACATACCGATAGTTGACTGTACTGCCAGGACGATAATGCCACCATTAGCAGACTAGGCCAGTAGAAACAAAGCTAAATTTCGAAGCGAGTCTTGTAATCTCAAGAAAATTTAATATAATTTGCAATACGACATTTGTAGATGTAGATGTAGATGTAGAGTACGTTACTTTCAGCCTACCTTGTACGTATCTGTACCGCGATACAAGGCCACGGCTAAGATCAATCTAAAGTCAAGGTCTATTCAAGGTCAATGCTGAAGTCGCACCCCTATCCCACACAGCTATCAAATTAGCTAAGTAACAAACATCAAAGTTAATCACCTATTTATGGTTGAAGCCAAGAAACATAGCTCAAAATTCATCGTTCTGTTGAAGGTCGTCATCTGGAAACAAATCAGCAGTGGAGGTTCACTGACCCAGCTGAGAAGATGCCACAGTACGATTCCAGTAAATCTAAAAATAGAACCAATCTAAGGGGACAAGGGAGGGTGCTCTCACAAATGCGTATTAATCGGTCTCTTGAAGTTCAATGTGTTGTTCACCGTCACCTGTTGGAGGTTGGTCGATTCTTAAAAATCTAAAAATAGAAACAGTTCCTAGAATCGAGAGGAGGTCATTGACTGAGAAATGAGAAACAAACTACAAAGGCCATTAACCCCTTCAAAGGCATTGACTTAGCCCATTTAGACCAGAAGTTCGTTAATTCCTACAAATCTAGAAATCGACCCAATTTGTATAAACGTGAAAGCACGTGTAAATGAACTCTAGGAAATAGAATCTGCAAAAAAGACATTTCAAAACAATTAGTGATCTTTTTCCAGGAAAACTGCTTTGTATCTTCTGCTGTCATTTTAATTATAAAACTCCGTCATGTATTGCTTATGAATCTTTAGGGAAGAAATTGCCTACCCTATTCACTTATTTTCTGTAAGAAATTTGAGATTTTAGGTAACACCTTTCAAGATCAAGTGCCGTGCATTCTAAATGGATTCTTAATGGATTTTAGTTGATTAAGATTTTGGGGTAGTAATTCTAATCCTTTCCTTTTATGTGGTAAACACACAGTTTGATATCTTTTAAAATACCTTTTTTTAAGAATCAAAACATAATCAGGTAGTGTTCTCATGACCAAATTATTTTGGGCTAGACCTCCAGTTCCCGTTCTAACCGGGGGTATTTTTCGTAGTTACCAAATAAAACATGTTCGGTACAACAATGATGGCATTAAGTAGAAACTCGTTGGTCGACGCAAGTCTACGCAAATGAATACAATTTCCAATTCCAGAGTGCATATGTTCAATTAAATCTCATTTCAAATATCAGTTTTGTAATGAAATGTTTACGTTGCCTAATAGTATATTAAAAACCCATTCATAAGACCAGCCTTGAAGCACGAATTCAAGTATAAGATAACGAGTTTTTTAAAGAATAAGTGCTTAAAGGTCTTATGCAACACGTTTTTGTAATTTGCCTTTTGCCGTTTTTAAACAAAAATATTTGCTGTAGCTGATTTGGGGGATTTTGGTAATTTTAAAAGTAAAATTTGATCTAGTCGCCTTTTGTTTTATCCAAATTCTGTCACAAACCACGAAAATGTAAGATAATCAAGATAATCTTGAATGTACGCGCAATTTTTCCACTGGAGGCTTCCTGTTTTTCGCAAATTTTGTAAGAATGACATGCATTACATAATTCCGGATCAAGCTTTACTACCTAACCTAAAATTTTCGTAAAATGCTCCTTGAATTAATGGCTAAACGACACCGGATATGATGACGTCGCGTTTCTTAATATGTTTATTAAAGGATCAAAATGGAAGCAAATTACAGAAAAGGTATATATGCAACTGTCTTCCCTTTATTAACGATTCTTGATGTCTTTTATAGTTTTGTATTTTTATCCATCTGTGGGTTCGTGTGTACGATAGCTCGATTTAAAAACAATTTGTCGCCTATGGCTATTTAGCCATAGGTACATAGGTCAGCACGGACTGAAGATTTGGATCAAACGCACTGTTTCATTGCCCAAGAAGTTAATTTCATACATTTTTACTACCTACATTTTGACTTTAATTTCCTTTAAAAGAAGGGCACATAAAACCTACGGATGGTGGCACAAATCAGTACAACACAGACACGTAGGTATTACATAGGTTTCAAGCCATTGCGATAATAAGAGTGTTGCGTTAAGTTGGAACACCCTACAGAAATTTCATTTTTGTTCAAAACGAAAGGCGTATAACTCAGCATGAAACGAGCACAGAAGTATGACATATATTTCAAGTCGCTCCGAGAATAAGGGGTGCGATGTTAAGTTAGGTTCCCAACCGAAAATTTTTATTTTTCCCCAAATGAAAAGGCACACAAAATTTGGGAATCATTGCACAAATCAGTACAAAATACGTTTCAAGCCAATTTAGTAGTGTTATGCTAAGTTAGAACGATTCATATACATTTTTACTTTCTCCGAAAAGAAAGGTGCAAAAAATGGGTATGGGCGGTCAAATTAGCACAAAACAAGCACAAAACTATGGTACTCGTTTCATGTCAATAAGGAAACGTTGGTATCCTACCATTAAGTTGGACCCAACTAAAAATTTGGTTTGCTCTTAAACGAAAGTAGCATAAAATTTGTGGAGAGCATGAGCACAATGTTTTGGGGATTTGGAAGATTGGAGCAGTGCTTTAGAAATTGGTTAACCCACCCAAGGTACGTTTTAACCATCTATGGGATGAAACGGTTCAGACGATAAAACGTTAGGTTGACAACAACATAAACGATTTTTATGATCTACCAAAAAATGAATTAATTTAACGTGTTCATTCATTTCATGTGTGGTCCATTTTCATGAAAGGTGTTGTTCAAATCGACCTAAATTAAAAAAAATATATATATTTTATAATATTTGAAACAATTTTGTGAAAAAGCGATTAAAAACATTTTTAATAATAAATAGTGAAATACTACCTATCGTTTTTTTAAATTTGAAAGATTTTTAAAAATCATAAATTACGGAGGTGGTAGCTTGTCACGTATGTGACAATTACTTCATATATGTGGCAGTTCATGTTAAAATCGGTCTATAATTTTGGTTTGTAATATTTATAAAAACGGTAAACATATAATTAAAGAAGAAAATTTATTATTAAAAGGGGTACAAAACGACAAGTTACCGTTAACAACAAAACAAATCAAAATACTAACTTCCCATCACAAGATCACTAAATAGCATATTACATCCGAGGCGGAAAGCGTTCCATTCCTGTCGAGAAAGGTGTTGTTTGTTTACACCTATTGCTTACAATCACTCATCATCTACACACGTGAGAAAAACTGGTTGCATACTCTTCACCGTTTGTTAAAAATGGCAAGTTGTCAATTTGACATTGATAGTTTAAATCGATAGTAGCTACCCCACAGGTTGGAAAGTGGTTCATTACTGACCGCTTCATCTCCTTACTGTCTCCTTTTTTTGTTATTACTTACCGCTTAAAGTAAACCCGTAGAATCATTCACTTTTCAACCATTAAAGGGTTAGAACAGAGGTATGTCACAAACTAATTGTGAGTAAAAGAACATGTCTAACCGTTAATAAAAAAATCAAGATTCTTATTAACACATCAAATACCTACTTAATGTATGTTAGTAAACGAAGAGAAATCTGTATCAAAACATACCTGTTCCCGATGATTAGTTATTATTGGAGGAAGAACAGCTACAACATTAGTCTTGCTCATAAGGGAAAATTCTTTACTAACTGGAAAAAAAAAGAATTTCTCTGTACCAGTCTTTTTCATAACAAATTTAATTAAGTAGTCCATTACACAATCTTCTCGTTCGACTAGGTAACACCAATGTAACGTTTAAGCAGCTTTTTTGTACCAAATTTAACCACGACATAGTTATTCATTTTTGGTTCCAGATTTGATAAAATGAAATGAGATGATGATAAAATATCAATTCCGGTTGCGTGGTATTGTCTGGATGAATGTCACCGTCAAAGTCAGTCGCCCTAGAATGACTTCCACTTGGTGATAAATTGGAATCAGGTTTCGGGGTAAAAGTCTAGCTGGAAGTAGATTTTCCTCTTCGTCATCCGATAGTGACGAATAATATCGGTGTAAATCGGTCTTATTTTTGTCAATGATGTATGTGTTAAAAATAATTAGTAAAATATGAAAGCTCAAGAAAATGTTCAAAAAACCAAAATAAAATATTTAAAAGAATGATACGTTACATGTGATAAATGTACAGAGTAATGAGAACAAATACTGGATGGTGAGCAGCTAGGACAGGTAAGTTTTCGAATATACAAAAATGTATGTGGTGTTACCCAAGCTACCTCACGTACCGTAAAATTCCCTTACGTGTTGGTAGTATTTTAGGTACCTTCTTTTCAATTTCCTCAAGCTCTGAATCATCTAATTAAACTTCAAAAAGAAGAATACCCCTACAGTTTCCTTCCAAATGGTACAAGAAAGATTGTAGACTAGGTATGTGTGTTCCTCGAGCATCAGCTGTGCGCTTTAAGACTGCACCTACTCCATCAGGAGCGCCCTTGCCGTGACCTTTCTCGTTATAATTCCACCACATGAGGTGAAACATCTCTATGTTCCGATACTGAGTTAAGGGTCCGTCGCTCAAAGAATGAATGCGTTTTAAATTTTCTAAAAGGTTTTAGATTTTGGAACACGGGAAGCAGATGAGCTCAAATTGCCAGAGAATCGTGCCGCTGTACAGAAACACTTCTTTTGCATAGCATTGTTAGAACTTCTACAGTACACAACAAGAGTGTGCAAGCTTATTTGCGTTTTTCAACCCGCAAAGTGGGACGATTGGACATCTTCCGCATACTTGCACCTGTAATTTTTGGAGAAATCCTTGTGAATCAAAGCATCGTTTTTAACTTACATTTTCTTTAATTTTTCGAACTGCTCCCATTAGCCTTCTCCTTAACAATTTTTGTACACATCTTCTCTTTTCGTTTCATTACCATTGTAACTCGTTTCTCATAAACTACGCTGTCTGCCCTCTCAAAATCAACTGTAAAGATAGTTTTATCTTTACCATCTCCCCATTTTCTTTCTAAACATGCTTCTTATAATACTTCTTCACAACAAATAGTTCTACATACTTCTCATTATTATATTTGTGATCTTTAACCTTTTAACATATTCGTATGTACTAAACAATGCCAAATATTCCGTTCTGTTATTTTAGGCTGTACAATCCAGAAAGGGCGTAATCGGGAGAAGTTTGTGTAGCTAATCTTAACATGTTTTTCTGTAGCATAATAGTTTTTGCCAGGGCATTGGCTACTGCACCCATCTTATTCTAGGAAATTTATTATTTGTTGCCTGATGAATTCCTGTTTCATTCAATTGGTTTTTGATTACCTTTTCCTGAAATGAATGAATAGCGGCACTCATGAACAACATGACAGACTGGCGACGTTGCCTGTACTGACAGTATGCATTTGTTTGACAATCGCAAGCCAATGTTTTAATGTGGAATTTTCGTATGTGAATTTATTGTAGTGAATAGAAACATCTTTTTGAATTTTAATTTTTTTACTGAAGCTTCGTAACATTCCGCGACCTCCTTGCAGAGGCTTCGTGCCCCCCCAGGGATCGCGACCTACACTTTGAAGAACACTGCTCTATAACGTCTGAAAATAATAGTTTTTTCTTAGCAGCCAGAGAAACGGTTTGACCCTCAATTCCAAATTTTTTCAGCCGAATCTATGTTTTTGCACAGTCTATTTTTTAATCTCCTTAGTGGCATTCTGTATTTTTCATTCTTTCTTTCTCTGTTTTGAGTTTGGGTTTTAACACAATAATTTCTGAAGCCTTTCTGTGCTTTGTCCTTCGTAACTCGCCTGGTCTTTTTCTTCCATCATCTCTGACTTGAAGTCTTTCATCATATGTGTCAGCTATTAGTTCTCCAAGGGTTGGCGTGGGAGATCGTGAGTATAATCTAATGTCTACCTGTTTTGTGTTTTTCTTTCTAACATAGTGAAGTTCACTTCTATTTAGCCAATCTTTCTTTGATTTAGTTTTTCACTGTCTGTCATTTGTTTAATTGTTTTAATTTTTCCTGCTTCAATTTCTCTGGAAACATCGCTTTCGTTCTTTACGTTTGTGTTCCTCATATGTCACTGGATCTTGTCGCCTAGATTCAGCCAGCCTTCTCATTGCTTCCAGTTGCCTTCTTCGTGATTAGCTTTTTGTTTTATTGATTTTCTCGTAGGAGTGAGCCATATCCTTAGAAAAATGATCTATATACTACTGCAATTTAGTAAACTTTTACAATTTCTCACCTCCGTGAAATAAGGTTTGCCTGCGTGAATTGCTAGCTTCATGGATTTTAGATTCACGGAAGTGAAGAATTTCGATACTTTTATTTCATAACTTTCTGTCAAAATGCCTTATGGTCAATCTCACCGACAGTGCTTTACATGAATACTTAGTAAAGTCATGCTTAACACTAAGTCCTTCATAGATTATGAACGTGTCTCACGGACAGAAAAACTGTAATATTTAGGTACAGCAAACCCATACACCAAATGATACAGAATATTTTTTTGAAAAACGTAGGTTAATAAAATACAGGATATTACATTTAAAATTACCAAGATAATTTGATTTGAATGTAATTATTTTACAACTGAACACCCTGTAAGGAATTAAGAATCATTTGCTATAGCGATTCAAAGGGTGACAACTTTAATATTTACAACTAGAATTTTGTCATTTTAATTTAATTGATCCAGTCAGTATGATTTTTTTCGAGAACCTATTATTTTCATAAAATTCCAATTATCTCGAAAACTGTAATATTTACCTATAGGGATCATTTATTAAAGTGCACCTTATTTTTACAGTACTATCCAAAATTGAACGAAAATACAGGGTGTTTTATTAAAAAAATCATAAGTTTAATAAGCCACGATTTTCTGGAACACCCAGTATGTACGAAATAATTTTAAAATGTGGCCACTACTGATATACATAACCCTCCTTAAAAAATAAATTTGAAAAAACATATTTCCTAGATACAAAAGAACATCCCGTTGGTGGTGGCCCACCCTGTATATGTATGAATACAGGAATGTTGAGTGGAGACACTACTGATTTTTTATAGTTGCTTTTTGATCATTTTTGACGTTGTTTAGATGTATTTGCCAAATAATTTCCTGTAGTCAATAATTCTACGAAAATTTATACTAATAATCTGAAATGGTTCAATGAAGGTACAAGTTAACAAAAAAAAACATAATTTTACTGGAAGGCGCATTGGCAGTCTCTGCCCTGCAAAAGCCACGAGACGAGAGAGATAGAGGTGTCCTTTTCGTAACGCTTTGCGCATGCGCTGCGCGAGAGAGCAGACAGCGCTAACGCACGTCACTCAACAAACTAACCAAAATGTATCTTCAAAACGGCAATTATCATTTACTTATTAATTATTGATGTTTACTATACTGCTTATTGTTTGTTGCATTTATACACCGACTTACATAATTTTTGTCCTCACATTTGTTTTTTTACGATTATATTTTTATACATCTTTACAAATTGATTACAATTTTTATACAAACCGATAATGTAGAGTGTATTATGCGAACACGTGCAACTCCGTTTAATTCATAAAATGTATTTTACATCTTAAAAAAACCCGAAGTTAAACGCACACCATTGATTGTGCCTTTTTCCGTTCACTATTTTTGTAAAATGACTGAGTATAGCAGTAGGTAAAATGAGTTTCAATGGACATATTTGTAAATGTCCTTGTTATTAACAAATTATCATTGAAAAATTCATCATTAAAATATTCAAAACAAATCCAAACTTTTCAAACGTTGCGACATGACAATCAACTGCTCTACGCATGTGGATACGCTCGATAGTTTGACAGAGATGCCCCTTGCGGCCCTCACTCAGATGGGGTTGGCGGACGGGCGCGCGTTCCATTATAAGTACAGTTCAGTGGTTACAAGACGTGAGCGAGTCGATTTTGAGGTTAAGTTGCAGTTTAAGTCTCCGAATTTGACTACGCATTTGAAGTACCGGTGGAACCCGTTAAGCAGTACTTGTAATTTAAGCTATGCTTAACTTTCAAGTTAGGCCATTAATGTAATAAGCTTGTAAACAAGTTAAGTATGTATAAAATATAACCGTTAACTGAAAAAATGATTTTTTACTCAATGAGTTCATTAAATTAGAACCCACAAAAATACGTTCGTTCACCTTAAATCACTAATGGCCGATCTCACCGACACAACTTAAAAGGTAAGCATAGCTTAAATTACTAGATACTGCTTAATGGGTTGCACCGGTACTTCAAATGCGATCTTAAAACTTAAGCACTGCTTAAATTTAATTAGTTAATTTCGGAGACTGAAACGTCAACTTAACCTCAAAATCGACTAGTTCACGTCTCATAACGTACACGTTTTACAATTTTTCTTTGGTATACAAATAACTAATATTGCGTTTGACAAAGTTCACAGTAAATCCGAAAATGTCTTTACAACTACTATTCTTGAGAGTATTTATTTTGTTTAATGATATTTATAAATTAGTCATTAAAATTCTTTGCCTAAATCAGATTCTAGATTTTAGTTTGCTATTTGAGTGTCTGCGTGAATTAATCAAAGTCGACATTGCTTCAGTAGTATTACTTGCATTTTGTATTTAATTATCATTGGATATAATTTTTGCGAATGTAATTTATCGATTATAAATGCGAAACAAGTCCTTTTTCAAAGTTTTGACACTGGTATATATTATATAAAGTATTAGTTAAAATTATGTTTTCCCTTAACTTGTACAGTCCTTCATTGAACCATTTCAGATTATAACTATAAATTTTCGTTGATTTATTGACTACAGGAAAACATTTGGCAGGCTTACAAACAACGTCAAAAATGATCAAAAAGCAACTATCAAAAATCAGCAGTATCTCACTCAACATTCCTGTATTCGTGCATATACCATAAAGGTACTAGCGATTTACATAATTACACAATAAATCTAGGTACATGCAAAAAGAAACTGAAATTTTTTGATTTCATATTTTAACCATTAATTCTACTCCAAAAACAAGTTAAGATAAGTTTCTGAAGGATTTTCACTTTTTGTTTAATTACATATTTTAATATTGTTTTATGATGCACTTTCAAATATTAATGTAGGTAATGTCCAACGCCTTGTATTTAAAACAAAAAATTAAAATAAATTTTTTAAGTAGAATGGGGAACGATCACTTTTCCAGGTTATCTAATAGTGTGTAGTATAATCACAGGATGCATATAGAGCGGCACTCCTAAATGCAAGCGCGCACAACGTATTTCTTCAGAAATCTTGTGTGCCACTCTATAGTCAGAAAACCAACTATACTTAAGCTAAGCATCGTTTCCAACAGTCCGTGAGACGTGTTCAAAATCTAAGAACTGAGTGTTAAGCAAGACTTTGCTAAGTAGGTATTCATGTAAGGCACTGTCGGTGAGATCGACTATAACGCCAACTGAATAAATGGGGTTATGGTACATTATAAACCTAAAAGTACGCCATACAGTAAATAGTTCGCTACAGCTAAAAATACTTCACGGAGGTTACATTTAGATTCCGGACAAGTTGTTTATGAAGGATTTTGTGAGGGTAAAAATCGACACTCTCGGAGGTGAGGTTTTCAGTGGTTACAAAAAAACCCAAACATTTTAAACTCGTCGATTTTAATAGTTATAAATACTTTTTGGCTTGCAAACGTTCAAACGAATGTTAACAGTTTGATTTGTCAATTTTCACATCATTTTTTAAACGTGTACATAAGATATTTCATGTGAACAACCCTTATGCAAATGCTTATTCTCCCCTCAAAGCTGGAAACGTTAACAAAATCTCAATCTTTAATGAATATTCAGATACACTTTAAACGTAATTTACATAATACATAAAAATTGCTGCTCAAATATGCAAACTTAGTTAAAATAGTGCCAAAAAAATCATATCACATAAATTTCCATTTTAGTAATGTATCTGATATACGTATACGTGCTGACTTTAATATGATCATATTTAGGTAAAACGTACGTTGGGTATGAGAATTTAACGTCGCCCTTGCGGCTTCTAAAAAGAATGAAAATAGGATAATAATAACAAATTACAAAACATCAGTTTAATCTTGTGTGCACGTAAAGAGCAGTTTTTGACTAGACGTAAGGCGTAAGTGGTTTTTTTCGTTTAGGTCACAGCGCGTAGTTAAGCCATCAATTTAAGATCTCATCTTTCCGATTTACACACACACATTTTCCCAGTATCAGTATTTCAGTGACCGTCTATTCTAAGAGATTTTGTATTAGAATTGAGCAACGCTGAAATACAGGCACATGCATTATACGACATACTACACAACTAAAGATTGTTATATCAAATTCAAAACAAATAAGGGGGTTATTCTAAACTTTATACATAATAAAACCTTTGTGAAACTAAAATATTAAATTGATATATTTAATACATAAACCGGCAGTTTAGGTATATACTTAAATTAGTAAGGTGTAAAGATGTATGGCATAAGGTCCATTATTTTAAAACAATACAAAGGAACCTTTGTCAATTGTGAACAAAGTTTGCGTTCCGATACGCAAGCAGATATTGTATGAGTCAATAAAGGATTTTCAATATATGGTATACGAAATATTCTACGTCTGACATTAACGTGTTGTGAATAACCTTACGATGAAACATAACAGTTCAAAATTTAATAAATTCACAGTTTTTCTTCTGTTCTCTATACTAATAAAGGTTGGATTATTAATAAATACATAATACCACCCAATACGCACACTTAGCTTACTATTAAAACAATAAGGAAGTATTTGTTTGTTTATTACGTTATTAATAAGTTTTCTCACAATACAAGATGGAACTAACGTGAAGTTGTGGAGGAACCGAAACTATGCGACGTTACCACCAAAACAGCAACAACGGTACTGTATTCCAATATTAAGTGGTGTTTGGCTAGATGATAACTTTGTGAAGAGCTTCCCGTTTTAGTTGACAGTAGTTAACATTAATATACAACATAATTTATGATTCTTCGAGCTAGAATACCAAAACCTCTAACAATGCCACAGACACAGACGCAAACCAGACGCAGACGCAGACGCAAACGCCGACGCAGACGCAGACATAGGCGAAGACGCACCCACAGACGCAGATACAGACAAAGACGCAGACGCAGACGCAGACGCAGACGCAGACGCAGACGCAGACGCAGACGCAGACGCAGACGCAGACGCAGACGCAGACGCAGACGCAGACGCAGACGCAGACGCAGACGCAGAAGCAGACGGAGACGGAGACGCAGACGAAGACGCAGACGCAGACGCATACGCAGACGCAGACGCAGACGCAGACGCAGACCCAGACGCAGACGCAGACGCATACGCAGACTCAGACGCAGGAGCAGACGCAGACGCAGACGCAGACGCAGACGCAGACGTAGACGCAGACGCATACGCAGATGCAGACGCAGACGCAGACGCAGACGCAGACGCAGACGCAGACCCGTATGCGGAGGCAGACGCAGATCCACTCGCACACGCACACGCGGGCGTGGACGCGGACGTAGCCTCAGACCCGACGCATGCGCACACGAACACTCATACGCCGACACAGATTAACAGGACAGCACATGTAGGGCGTGCATAATTAAACAGCTTGTGTAACGTGGCCTGCTTCTGTATTTAATGACACGAAAAGAAAACTATTTCTAACTCAAACTTTCTTTAAGATAACGTATTGCATCCTCTGGCGTACTATGAGTACGCAATTTTCAACCAGGCTTCATACACCGCGCATCCTTCAACATAAAATCGAACTATACATATACAAACTGTAAAATAATTTCTTAGCGTAACGTGTGAAATTTTCCCTGTTAGGTGTAATAAATGAATGCAAAAATGTAATTAAAGCAGTTTCATACATTATACAGGAAATATACGGCGATGTGCATCAGAGAGTCGACGGAACCGTAATGATCTCAGAAATGCGTTGAACATAAAACAAAAAATCAATGTTTCTGAATATCTAATATAGACGAAAATATAATATGTATATATGTATATATATATATATATATATATATATATATATATATATATATATATAACTGAATACACTAAAATGAAAACATCAACTAAAATTTAATTTTTGAAAAAAATGCTATATTGTTCTGAAATAACGTAAATACATTTACAAATACTAACACAAATCCAATACTTTAGGTCAAGTAAATTGGGATTGAAACACTTAACAAAATAAATATTCTGTCTTTAACTATTAGTTTTCAAATATTTTCTAGTAAATAGAATAATTATTTTTGATTTTGTAAGCTTAAAGCATCACTGTGAAAATAAATATCTGAGAACAAAATTCTAAAAATTGCATCCTGTTCCTGAAAACGTAAAAGCATTTTATCACTTGCAATGATGCCTGACTTATTTGTTCAGCGTTGAAACGTATCAAATTCTGATGATCAGACTGCTCTATCTGAACGTTTTAAGCTTATTAAGATGGATACTGTATTAAATCCATTTCAGTGTGGTTTCATAATATCATCATTAGTTAAGGTATTAATCAACGTTATACAATACAAAATGGTGCAAGCAAGCAACATGACGTAAATCCAACCGGTTAATGACAATGCGTTTAGCATAGGCTTATTTACACGATGACAACTCCACGGCAAAAGGGCACACCTGACCAAGATGTCAAGACTGGGTACTGGTTATAATGAGCATCAACCAAAATGGAACCTAGATACCGCTTTAGCCCTCAAAACAAGATGCTGATCGAAACGAGCCAAAGTTACAGTTTTTGACAACAGGATTTTGAGTGCCGTTTCTAGCATCAGATCATCATTTCTAATTTCATTACGTGTGAGTTGGTTCTCAGTTCAACGAAGTAGTTATTAATACCATCACAAGAAATTCAATAACAGATTTCAATAACTTCCCAATTAGTAATATTAGACATGAGTTTAGGATATTGATCTGAAACCAGTTTTTATCAAAACATCTTAAATATTGAAACAAAATTTAAAATTCAAACCTAAGAAGTTGATATGAAACTAGCCGTGCCAAAATATCTTTGGACCTATGAACAAGTCTCAAGGGATTATTTGAACCCTATCACCTTATTCGACTTATCCGTATACTGAGATGGAACCAGTGTCAGTCAGAGGATCCTACATACAAAGATGCGATGAAAGTGTAAGATGTTGTTTGCAAGCAAATCCATAAACAGACCTTATTACACCCGATATGACACCAGTTTCTTTCAAAACATCTTAGATATCATCTTAGATAACAAGGTTTAAAATTCAAATTTAAGATGTTTATTTGAAACGGGCCTCTGTCAAAAGGACTTTAGATTTATAGATAAGTTTCCAGGATTCATATAAATCCGAATACCTTATCCGACTTATCAGATTTAAAATTAAAACCAAGATGTTGGTTTGAATTAACGTACTGCAGTGGCACATAAGTCTTTATTGAAAATAAACAAACGCCTGGGGTCAATTTGGTGTGAGCACCTTTGTATGAGTCAACCGAATTAACATCTGAAATTAATACCATAAAGTTGCAGCTTGAATCTTGCTTGAACAATAAATACGGCAAATGTACAACTGTGGCACACAAAGTCCTTTTAGACTTGTAACATGACCCTTAATTCGCGAAAAATACAGCAATTACCTTAACAGTAATTGTTATTTTAAACTGAAAACAAATAATGGGGTTTTTGTGCTGATGGGTTGCATAAGAGTTTGATAAACAATTAATCAAAGATAGTGATTATAATTATCATTTGTTCGCTTACATTTTGTCTCTAATTAATTTGATTTGCGATAAACTAATGCTCAGATATTTTGATTTTGAACGAACGTCCGTAGAAATTCAAAACCGGTAACGAATAATACAGTGAAATATCAAATTTCAAAACAGCCCGTCCACTACAATTGTAGAAACTTCCATTGGTTTCAAAATTGTCCCGCCAGATAAAACCCCGCTGCCTTTCTTGCTTGTTGGTGTGTTTGGAGTGGCTTGTTGACTAGTTTATTTTGTTTTGCGTTGGCGTGACAATTGTTTATTTATTTATTCATAGGTTTTAGAGTGTTTGTACTATTTCATATTTTATTGATTACGTCAATCTGTTGCGTCGCCTGCTATTGTATTCATTCAGATCTATATTTTGCAGTCTTCATTGAACGCCGTAAATTTCCAACTCCCATTTTAATCTTTTTATCTTTAACAACGATTCGTCTTTGTGTAGAAACTATTTTCGACTTGGCGTTTCTCGCATCCTTAGTGCGAGTATCTTGAACTTCAATGATTTTATACCTACGTAATGTGAAAGTTAATTTTAACCTCGAAGAAAACTCCTAGGGTCCTTGCAGGGGCTAACATCCACGAACATATTTCGGTGTACTTGAGGCGTCGTATGAGCTGGTATGAATCCCTCAGTGTTAGAATACGGTTTTACTCCACAACAATTACAGGAATCTACATCCACTTTTAAAATATACTAGGTGGAGCCACGACTCCGAAACAATCCACTTCTAAAATATACCACTAGGTGGAGCCATGACTTACGGCAACAAGATGGCGGAAATCCAAAAAGGGTGTAGTCAAGATAGCCGAACGGGGCTACTGAAATGGGGCTGAGACTCGGGTACAAGTTGTCGGGCATCCTTTGAGATGTTATGGGGCCCTACTTTTGGAATTCTCTTTCAAATTTTAAGTTTTCCTACCATTCAAGACTTTTACGTGGAACCACGATCAGACCTTATTACAGTAACTCCCTATAAGATGGTATAGCGTGCCCATTACTAGAATACTATTTCAAATTTTGAGTTTTCTCGCTAGGGACCTGTAAGGAGCTAAGATCGTGGTATGAGGCCCCCAGTATTAGAATGCTATTGCAAATTTCAAGTTTTCCCGTCATAGTGATTACAGGGATCTACATCAACTTTTTAAAATATACCACCCGTGGAGCCAGCATCAACTTCTATTACAGAAAACATTCATTAGTTTTAAAACTACACCACTAAATGGCGCAAACAAATAACGCCCACCAATCAGAATGCAGAACCTTGGCTACAATTGGCATACGTTACCCCCAGCAGCCAACTACGCTTAAGCCAGCCCTGCAATCAGAGTACAGATCCTGGGAGCTGGGTGGAGTCCAATTAGGAATCAGTGGGTGTAGCTTGCTTGCCCTTAGGCCCTCCAATCAGAGCGCTCAGACTGGGTCAGTATGTACGTGCAGGAACAAATCAGCTAAAAATCGCCCTCCAGGGGCTGGGCTGCCAAAAAAGTTCCACAACTTCCAAAACGGCCCTAATTAGGGGCTCAAAATACCAAAAGTGTCATAAATACGTTACCAAACGGGTTGAAAATTCGCCGAAAGGGAAGACGGTAAAAAGGCGGCGGGTCAGGTTGAGGGGGTGAGGTGTGGCCCACGACGTCACGGGTGGGGTATGACGTCATAAAAATGTGGGGGAAGTGTCTGTGTACTACTATTACTCCCTAGTGAGCCGTACAGCACACAAGCTTATCCATTAACTTGGCTGTAATAACAGAAGTTACATTTCTCCTACATTAAATTGTACAGTTATTTTCTTAAACCTAGTAAGCTTTACACAAATTAAAATTTTCTTCGCATTGTAAAGGTTGACCCTACACACACACGCGCGACACGCACGTATTAATGCACGTACGCATGCACGCACACACGCACGTATTGTAATTATTGTTTTATGTAAACAAACCAGCGCTATTTTGGTCAATAACATTGATAGCAGATCTTATTTACCTGACATTTGAGTAACTACAGTAGTGTATAGATGGTTTCTGAATTCTCGGAATGAGTGTGGAAATGTCTTAGTTTATGTTTTTGAATAAAACGAATTATATAATTTTTATTATCTATGTATATATTTTTGTAAGTAGAAGTTTAATCAACTGTCTCAAAAGAATCACTCCCATTACTATAAGTTAAGATGAGAAATAGAACACTATCAAAATCTAACCCATTGGATTTTAAAAATCAAAAATAAGTATTCATTAAAACAAAAAAGGGGTTACAATGTTTGTTTTTTTTTCTATTTATTAGTTGCAATGCACATTGGGTAATACTTTCTCATATTCTAAATTCGCTTTATTCATGAATGTGCAAAAATTATTAAAAGAACTTGTACAGGGTGTCCCAACGATAGAGTAAAGTAAGTTTATGCTTAACTAGAATTATTTGTGTAAATATTCTATGGACCATGGGGTAGAGGTAAGAAGTGTGCATTTTTTTAAAGTATTGGAAGTTATACAGGGTGTGCCAGAAAAGCAGGACGTGAAAAAGTATGATTTTTTTAAATAGAACACCCCGTATTTGATTTTAGTTTTTAATTCTACGTGTCCATACAAACATATTTTGTCATACAAAAGATTGGCTGAATGTTTTTAGTTCTTGAGATATTCGCGTTTAAAGATTATTATGGTCATTTTCGTGGGGTTGATGAATGGGCAATTGTTCCGTTATTTCACAATAAAAAAAATTGATATTTCGTGTGAAAAATGAGTGATATTATACTAACGTTTAGACCGAGTAGTATTTCTAATTCTCTCAACAGGGTGTTTGTTATAACCATTCAAATTTGAAAATTCTCAAATTAAAAAAAATCAGTTTTGTTTAATTACACACCCTATATATTTTTATTTCATTTTATTCGGGATTAAAAAATCTATCATTTTTGTCAAATATATCCTATATCTATCTTTGATAGTTTTCGAGGAATTTCGATTTTTTCCACTAGCTACTTTATTTTCGATAACATTGCATTGCATGGATCTTGGTAGCCATGGAAAATAATAATTGCGTTACTAAGATACAAAGGTTTCCTACTTGTCAAAATAAACACATATTAAATTTGTCGTTTTCGCATTTAACTTGTTATCAATTCTTGTATCAATTATGGATTATTCGACAAATGAATTAATTGATATGATATACGTGTTGGGCGAGGCTGAAAAAACCCTTTATTGGCACAACGAATCTACAAAATGAAATATCCTGAACGTCGAATACCTACTACTGTTGGCTTGGAAAATTTGATGGATAGATTTGATTCTAGCGGTAGTGTTAAATACTTCAAACGTAAAGTTGTTAATAAGAGGGCAGCTAATAAAGAAAAAGAACTTGAAATATTATTAAATATTCAAGAAAATCCCCAAGTGAGTTCTAGAACATTAGCGACGATATGTGATACCTCCAAATCAAACGTGAATCGAACAACACTAAAGTATAAGTACCATCCCTATCACATTGAGCTTCATCAAGAATTGCGAGAAGAGGATTTTGCAAGACGAATTGAATTCTGCAATATCATTAATCAACGGCTGCAATTAAATAACAACTTTTGTGCTCCATAATGTTTTCCGATGAGGCGACGTTTAAAAGTAATGGGGCTGTAAATCGGCATAATATGCACTATTACGCCATTGATAATCCATTTTGGCCACGAGAAGTTCAAAACCAAAATCATTGGTCACTAAATGTGTGGGTGGTATACTTAATGACCAAATTATCGGTCCCTATTTTTGATGATCCATTAACGGGCCGCAGCTATTTGCATTTCTTACGTGAAGAATTGCCTGTGTTACTTGAGGATATCAATTTAGAAGGACGACTAAATATGTGGTTGCAACAGGATGGTGCACCTCCACATTTTATCGGGACGTAAGGAATTCTTGAACCAGCAATACCCGGAGAAATGGATAGGACGTAATGGCTTTATATTATGGCCACCCAGGTCACGCGATTTAACTCCACTGGATTTTTTCCTATGGGGATACATAAAAGATCGGGTATATTATTAAACCTACAACAAGGGAGGACATGAAAATAGAATTCGCGAAGCTTGTCGCACAGTGACCCTCTTATGTTATCCGAAGTGAGACAGAACATGAGAAAAGGCTCAATATGTGTATTCATCAAGAAGGCCGTCTATTTGAGCATTTACTAAGACGCAATGTTGAATAATTATTGAATTACTGTTTCTCATTAATAAAAACTGTTAATATTCTCGCTTAGGTGGTTTGTTTTATTTCGACGCAATTGTTTTCCATGGCTACCACGATCCACAATAATGTTATAGTATCGTATTTAACGTAGCTAGTGAAAAAATCGAAATTCCTCGAAAACTATCAAAGATAGATATAGGATATATTTGACAAAATGATAGATTTTTAATCCCGAATAAAATGAAATAAAAATATATAGGGTGTGCAATTAAAAAACTGATTTTTTTAATTTGAGAATTTTCAAATTTGAATGGTTATAACAAACACCCTGTTGAGAAAATTAGAAATACTACTCGGTCTAAACGTTAGTATAATATCACTCATTTTCACACGAAATATCAATTTTTTATTGTGAAATAACGGAACAATTGCCCATTCATCAACCCACGAAAATGACCATAATAATCTTTAAACGCGAATATCTCAAGAACTAAAAACTTTCAGCCAAACTTTTGTATGACAAAATATGTTTGTATGGACACGTAGAATTAAAAACTAAAATCAAATACGGGGTGTTCTATTTAAAAAAATCATACTTTTTCACGTCCTGCTTTTCTGGCATACCCTGTATAACTTCCAATATTTTAAAAAAATGCACACTTCTTACCTCTACCCCATGGTCCATACAATATTTACACAAATAATTCTAGTTAAGCATAAACTTACTTTACTCTATCGTTGGGACACCCTGTACATTGCTTAATATAAGGTATTATAATTTGTCAACCACGAGGGGAAAGACTAATACTTAACTTGCTTAATATTATTTCGTAATACAAGGTATTGATATAACTAAATGAATTACGATAATTATCTCTGGATAAGTGATACTAACTGTCATTAATATTAGCAACGGTTGAAGATAATTAAAATTAACTGAAACCCGAAAAAAACTTAAAATAAGTCTTTAAAATGTGGCCCATTTAGTTTTAAAATCTTCATAATCGTTTTATTAACTTCACAACCATTTTAATTTCATGACCATTTAGATTCTGAATACCTAAAAATCCCGTGGAGTAGTAACGTGTTGTGAACTCCCATGCTAGTTCCATACAGTCCTAAATGGCGAATCCACCTATGTTCAAATATATTTTTGACCTGTTCACTAAATTGACAACTACAGTGTGCTAAAGTTATTTGAATCTTGAAGGTCATGGTTAGCAAATGAGTATGTCATGTATGAAACGCTCCACATCTCCGTGTTGTAACTTTTTGACAACCTCCACAAATAAAAAACAAAGTTAGAATTTCTTAATTTGAGTATTCAATTTTCATTTCAAGTAATAAATACAAAATGACAAAAGTATTTGCATATTCACATTCTTGATTTATGTATTCCATGTCCAATGCTTCTATTTCATCGTGATACTGTAACTATATATCTGAAAAAAGTTTTTAGCATTTTCCATACACCAAAATCAAACACGAAAATTGTGAGTTCATTACAATTATTAAAAAATTTCTACACTAGAAAGCACTGGAATGTGCTTTTAACTCTGTCAATTGACAATTAAAAATAAGTAGTCTCACTTAGAATAAGAAAGAAGTTATTATTGACTTTCGGTATAAGCGGAAGTGCCATTTTAAAAATATATTCTCATGGTTGATCCTATCGAGATATACACGCTTGCAAATTTTTAATCCGATACCTCGCTTAGAGCTGTAGATACGTCTAATAAGCCAAATTCGTGAGAAACCCTGAATATACCGAGTGCAAATCAAATAGGCTTTTAAACGGGTCGTTGGATTTCGTTAAACTTTTGGTGGGCTATATTTACGTAAAAACTTGCCCGACTTCCGGTTTCACCGGAAATGACGCAAGAGCTGAAAATTTAAATGGAATACCCTGTATATTTTTACATACTTGGATTCAACTGCTACAAATACATGCAGTTCATCTGTCAAATGTCAACTCAGACTCCATTCTGATTTTATGTTTTTGAATATATTTTTTTAATTTTAGATCGTTATGATGTCATCCAAATTATAACTAATTTACGTAGAATTACCTCCGCAATATTATTTTTCCTAATAAGTAGTTTTTGCGAAGTTTATTAACAATTAAATTCAAAAATTACGGTTTTTTAACTGAAACACACAGGCATGAAAAAACATTATTGCGAGTCTGACTTATAATAAGTTAGAAAGGAACCCAATAAGCATTATATGAGTGTGAGAGAGACATAACGTTACCGATGCTGCCACTTGTACATATTTGCATGTAGGCACGAAATATAAACTACTTAAGTCTCCTTCAATCTAGCTTCAACGTTTCTAACGAAACCATTAAGTAAACTATTAAGTAAATACTTTACACTTAAACATTAAATGATAATACTTCAAACATCGAAGTTTATTGTAATGGCGAATTCATGACATGGTTTGATTACTACTCGTAAGAAGAACCAAGAAGAAACTTACGAGAGCTACAAACAAGAACATTAACATTTACATTGATAGTATAACTTAAGTTTAAGGTTTAGCTTTAGCATTACAATTCTTATTGAAAAACCTACTATTTTTAAAAATGAATAGAATACACTTTTTTCAAAACTCTACTTTTCAGATTTTCGATAAGACCTCCACACATTATCTTTTTGGGGTTATTGTGTCTGGTAAGGAATACTAATGTATTTGTTTTCCCGAGAGTAACCAACAGCGATAGTTAAAAGTTAAAAGAACACTCGTCGGTAAACAAAATATTTTCAATAAATCTGTCGTTTTCATTAGCCCGATTCATCATATCTTCACAAAATTCCATATGCTTTTGATGGTCTTCTGTAATAATTCCTTGTGTAGTCCGCAACTTATAGCAACGGTATTTATTCCTTTTCAAGATTTTGCGAACTGTTCTTGGTTCAATATCCATTTCTTCATCAATTTTTGTACTATTGCACGGGAAATTAGTTTCTGCTAAACCACACACTGCAATTTATTGGAATTCGCGCTCTTCGTTTATGTTACGACCAGGATGCTCACCATCTTTACCATCAATGCTACTGCATTTTATACAATTATTTAAACATCCACATCTTTCAAATTTACAAACACTACGCATAATCGTACTTTCTGATCGAATTGGCCTGTTTTCAAAGGAAAAAGCAAACCTGCCCATTATTTCTTGTGCAGTGCTTCCTGAATAATACCACTTAATAATCTGTATTTTTTCTTCAGTGGAATAGTGAGTGTTGTGTCGGACTTGCAAAAACACTGATTTTCAATTCTCGTTGACAGTAGCAATTAAATGTGTCATTGATACTAGCCTACTCGAAAGACGCATGTATGGAATCAGCGCTTTTAGTTTGTTGTGTATTCTATCTCACTTAGCACGTGAACTGATTGTACTGTCTTTGTTTTACTTATTATAAGCCAGACCCGCGATAATATTTTTCCATACCTGTATATGGATCACCCTGTATATTAAATAGTTCTTTCCAGTACCAGTCAAACGATATACGTGATTTCCTTAGCTCCTAAATAAAGTAGCAATTCTTAATTTTCTGTTGTTTGTTAACACAACATGCTCCTGAAGCCAACTCTGCCAAAGTAATGTAAATGATGTTTGCTTAATTAAAATAAATAAATACATATTCTAATAATTGAAGTGAAAAGAGTATGTAGACATACAATATTTAATTTATAAAATATCTGTCCAATAATATGATTATTTTTTATTCCAGTCCAAATGTTAAAACCAAATCTGTCTTGGAAATTGCCTTGTCGTAGTACATGCGGATTTTCCTTGGCCCAATACCTGCCGTTGTTCCTATTCAACATTCCATTATTAGTAAAACGGCTATCGTTCGAAAATAAGATTTGTTTATGAAAACCCCTACCATTCCGGTAATTGTCTAAAACCCAGTTGCAAATTCCAATCTTCTAGGACGATGATCTTCGTATAGGTGTTGATGCAGTTCATATCTACAACTTTTGAACTGATGTCTTTCCAAAGTGTTACGTACGGACTGGTGACCAATTGCTGCATTATGCGCAATATCCCTGGTAAATGCGTGGGTTGTTAGTCCACGAAAGCGAAAACATCTACGTATGTATTTTCATTAATAATATATTTATCTTCATGATTCATTTTCCTAAGTTGATCTTTAATTTTTAAAAAATGACGTCGTTGGGGAGGATTTCTATCGAGAAATCGTTCGGTGTACAACAATACCGCCTGAGCGGATTTTTTTCTGCACTCTCGGTATATCAACAACATGACAACTTTCTCATTTTGAAAGTAACGGAAAAAGTTGTCATTTTAAACATAAGAACTAATTATTAATTACCAACATTTGTGGAAATATTGTAAATAATTAGACTAAAAAAATGACATGTTTGGCTGTCAACCTATTCCAAATAAATAACGATCACCCATAAACGTTAAGTCAATATCATGAATTCCTTTGATTTTTGTCAAAATCTAATATTTATGTCGTTTGTTTAAATATCACAAAAGAAAAATTTGTACATGATAGGTAGATACACACTTGTACTCTTTTCAGCTAAATTTGCCAGTTCTAGGTAATCTAAAATGTAGGGTAGAGAAGCATCTTACAGTATAATACCAGAAATGTTCCAAAATGTTATTAGAAGAGTGTAATGCCGTTTGGAAGTGGGTGGTGAACACATAATTGATTAAAGATAAAATTAAATATTGTATGTCTGTGTACTCTTTTCACCTAAATTATTAGAATATGTATTTTTTTTAATTAGGCAAAAATCTTTTATATCACTTTTCGGCTTCAGAGCACGTTGTGTTAATAAAAATTAGATAGTTAAAAATTACTTGTTTATTTAGGAATCAAGGAAATGACTATGTACATCCTTTTACTGGTACATGAAAGAGCTATTTAATATATAGGGTCGCTCATGTACGTTTCTATTGGGAACAGTGAGTTTCAGTTATAAAACGTAATTTTTAGATTTAATCGTTAAAAAACAATTAGGAAAAATAATATTGTGAGGGTAATTATACGGCAATTGACAGATGAACTGTATGTATTTGAAGCCGTAGAATCCAAATATGTAAAAATATACAGGGTGTTACATTTAAATTTTCAGCTTTTGCGTCATTCCCAGTCAAACCAGAAATCGTCCATATGTAAAAAGGATCCCAAACTGGCTCTAATATAAGCAAAAAAAAAAAAAAAAAAATGAACGAAATCTAACGACCCGTTCAAAAGTTACAGGGGTGGCCCCTATTTGATTTACACCCAGTATACCGCATAAAATAAGGACTCCCGCAATTAACTTATAATAGTATATTATGTCATTAGGAGTAAAAGTGACAGTTTATGTGACGAAGCTGAATGTTTATAATTATTCAGTTGAGCCACATAAACTCACTTTTACTCCGAATAACATACTATTTTATCCGAAAACGTAATCAGATAAATTAAAAATAGTTACTAAATATCGAAAGAAAAGAGATAAACTAGTTAGCAGGTAAAAGAACAAAATAATCAGGACTTTTGCAAGTAATGAAACCATAACAACGCTCATGAAATAAGCAAATTGGTAAAAGTAAAAATGTCGATGCAAAAGTGAAACTTTTACTCCATGTACGAGAAGTAAAACTTTTACCTTTGAAATTTAGTCATAAAAGTGTCACTTTTGTGACCTTTGCAGAAAAAAATATGTTATATGTTAATACATAGTTTCGTTTTTGTTAGTAATATATTTAATATTAATTTTATATTACAGGGGTAAACAAGAATCAATGAAGTTCAAAATTTGACTTTAAAGTATGTCAGATAAGGGAGTGGTTCATGCTACTATCGCCACAGCCACCAATACAAGTCCCCACAATAAGAGACCAACTTTTCTTTATCCTACAGGTACGTTTTTCTTAATTATGTTTTATTACATTTATTAAATAACGACATTAAAAAAAAGCATACTTCTTAGTTTATACATGAATGAAAATGTGCATAAGCCATCACTAATTTGCTGTCGTTCTTATGTCATAAATTTCTATATTGAGTTGTTACAAATCTGTGTCTACAATAAAGTTTCATATGGCGAAAATTTGTGAATTTCTTACGAAACAAGAGTAAACAGCCCCAGACATATATTACGTAAGTATACAGCTTCTATTTAAGGCAATATTTACAATGGTTTAAATATTTTCCATTAAGAAAATGTGGGGTAACATTCACGTCGTAAATTTTCCTTCTTTTACACACGTCTAAAAACTTTCGAACCTCTATCGATCTCTAAGCAGTGCCGATAAAGATTTATAGTCTTGGTTATAAATAGAAACAATAGGTCCTAAACCGCTCATAGTTTCATTTCTAAAAGGTAAATTAATGATAGGCTAAAATTATCCCTTTAAAGATACCTAAATAACTTTCTAATACGAATTATGAATAATTGCAAATGTAATTAGAAGTGCAATCGTTATAACATTATTTCTGTCCCATATAGGTAATTAATACATTTTGTTCTCGTTCACAAGAATCATATAACAAATAAAAAAAAAATAGTTCGTGTTGTAGTTGTTATATTACAAAGGTAAATTGCACCACGGTCTAGCTCAGTGAGGTACAAACTTATAAAACTTACTGAAATTGAGAACTCATTCATCAGGTGTGAGGAAAGCAGAGATTTTTTCATAGATGTAATCAGTATTAGACTCAAATCAACATCGGAAGACGCCAGCGCAGAAACGCATTTTTAAACTAGATAAAGATGCAGTAATGATTGGAAAATGACACAGATATTAGTAATGTGTCCAAAAACGTTACTTTCCAGCTGATCGTTTGCCAACTTTTGTTTATAACCTCTTTGTTTTTCCGGCGTATCAAATTTGTTTATTACTTATTCTACAAAACAGTTTTTTTTTAAAACTATCCGCTGCCTGTATTGAATTTGTAAATAAGTTACTTCAGTTATTAATTTCATGTTATATTAATGTAATCAAATCTAGTTCTTTATATTATGTGCGACGCAAGTACATCTCATAACGCTCAAGCAAGAAAACGCCATGTGTTATCTGAAGATGCTCGCAAGATTGTGTGGAACAATTACAAATACTTTAAAAGTATCAATTCAGGTAAAAAGCAGTTGGATAACAACGTTTTATATTGTAATATTCGAAGGAATTTCTAACCTCATTAAAGATGACGAAACAATTGGATATTCGGGAAAGAAAACTTCAGTAGAAGGGGGACACTTGCGCCGCCATCTTGGATTTTCTGGGGAAAACCCACTTTTTACACGCCCACGTGGGAGACCGCATTTTCCACCCTTATCTTTACTCGCTTACGTGTAGGACGTATTTTTTCACCCCTATTTTTTACACACCCACGTGTGAGACCGTGTTTTCAACCCTTTCTTTTCGAAGGCCCTTTTTCAACCCTAATTATTTTTTACATACACCCACGTGGGGGACCGCATTTTTCACCCTTATTGTTATACGCTTACGTGAGAGACCGTAGTTTTTACCCTTATTTTGAAATGGTGATCTTTTAATTATTTTTATTAATATAAGATTATGATCTTTAATTAATTATCCTAGGAAAATTTTCAATCTGATAGTTTATAAGATGATGATGATCTTTAATTATTTTTATTAATTATTTTTTATTAATTATTTTTTATCCTAGGGAAATTCTTAATCTGATAGCTTTTAAGATGATGATGATCTTTAATTATTTTTATTTATTAATTATTTTTAACCTGAGGGAAATTCTTAATCTGATAGCTTTAAGATGATGATGATCTTTATTTATTTTTATTAATTAATTATTTTTAGCCTCTGGGAAATGATGTAAAAGATAGTTTATTTAATTTTGTGTTTACTATTAACATTTATTAGAACTTGTGTATCAGATATTATTTAAAGAATTGATTAGATAATAATAATCACGTACACATTGACTGTATTTCCCCATTTTACTTTATTAGCGTATTTTTTTATCAAATGAGATTGCTATTACATTTATTTTAATGCCTATCTACAGGGTTGTATTTAGGGGTGGGGCTGGTCTAGGGATAAGTCTTAGAGCTGGGGGGGCTGGACTAGGGTTAATCTTAGGGTTATTTTGATGGTATTAAGGTCCTTCTGGCTATATTAAGAACAGTGCCCCTGGAGGTTAGGCAAATGCACACGCATACAATGTTGGAAATTCCATAATTAATAAGATATTATTATTAAAATTATCGACCCTATTGCTTTAAAATGGCCAAATGCTATTGGATGATCTTTTACCTAAACGTTGTATTTCTAACAAGGAGGTTCTTGTAAGACACGTGTAGGGCTTCGCAACTTGTTCTCAGGCCTTCGCCCCCCCCCTGACGGAGATGGTGTGGGAACCTAACCTTATAAGACAAGTGTAGAGCTTACCTCCTATCGTAGCCCCCTTGATGCAATTGTATGTTGTTCTAACTTAATCTTACAGCTGTAGGCCTTCGACCAGTCATACAAAATTGTATTCTAATAAGGAGGTTATTGTAAGGCAGGACTTGTATCAGGGTCTGCGCCCTGGCCCCTTTGAGTAAAAATTGATTTTAGAGCCATCTAGTGGCGTATAGACTAACGAACATTTTCTGAAGCTGATAATGCACACCTCTCTCTTGCTCTATCTTGTTTCTTCCTCCCCCCTCTCTCTTTCTCTCTCACACACACACACAAACAAATCAATTAATTAATCAATCTCAAACAAATCACGCTCGATTACCAGATCAATCACAATCAATCAACTGAAATTATGTCTTACAGTTTGCCGAAATCAGATTACAGTTCAAACTGAATACATTAAAGTCTAATTAAATATGACGTAAAATAATAAATAATTTGTACCCTAAATGCAATGATGCTTTATGTATAGGCAGATCCTCTAAACAGTCACCATCTGTACACTAGGAACATCGTATTTGATTTACTTGCATGTTCGATTAGTTACACACAAAATTGTTTCATTGTAATGTATTCATTAGCAGTTGTAAGAACCCATTAAAAAGTAATAATTACATATATAACATAGAGTTAAATTAAAATAACATGTTTTTAAGAATATCAAACTGATATAATGGAAACAAAAGGCAAAAGGTTATAATGGTTTTATTATTATACGTGAATTAACAATAACTACAACTTTAAAATCCACGAATGCATACCTACTATTTTGTAGAGCTGATCTTATGACGTTAACCTGTGTAATAATACATTTAAAAAAATCTTCATCGGCATTTTTGTTAGCAATATCGGGTAGAAAACATATATTAAAAATAATACGCTTACCTTAGAAGTTTTTCCTTCAAGTGTACAATATGTTGAACTGAATTTTTATACAACGTGTCTTACTAAAATACGCTTTGTGAATGGCTGAATATAAACACTCGATTACATACCGAACATTAAACTATTTAGAAAGTAATACAGAAAACCGAATACCGCTACTAGCATTTAACAATTATGATGTACTTACAAAAATTTACATTCAAAACACTTACAAATATTTTAAAAATTTCTAACAAATTACTTTAAATAATTCAGTTACATAAAACTATTGTATACTCAATTACAACACATCACACACACACACACACACACACACACACACATACACACACACACACACACACACACACACACACACACACACACAC
>JARFJB010000227.1:87500-120000 GCA_036346205.1 Vesta saturnalis | reverse complement strand
CACACACACACACACACACGCCCACAGGCACAAGCACACACGCACACCACACACACACACACACACACACACACACACACACAGCACACACACACACACACACGCACACAGGAACACACACACACACACACACACACAGCCACATACATACAGCACACACACACACACGCGTCACAAACACACTACACCACACAAAACCACACCAACACACACACACACAAGAACACATGCATACGCACGTACACGCACACATGCACACACACAGGCATGCACACACCCACACACGCACACACGCACTCAAGCACCCACGCACGAACACACACACACACACACACACTCAAACACACACAGACGCACACACGTATACATGCACACACGCACACGTGCATACACGCACACGCGCACCTACTCACACACGCACACACGGAAACACGCACACATGCACACATGCACACACGCACACACGCACACACACGCGCGCACTCGCACATACACGCTCATACATACACACAGCCACATACATACTCACACACACACACACACACACACACACACAAAACCACACCCACAGACACACGCACACACTAGAACACATGCACCTACGCACGCACGCAGCCACGCTCACAAGCACACACGCAGGCATGTACACACACAAACACGCACTCACGCACACGCGCATTCGCACATACTCACAGCCACACACACGCGCACAAACGCAGTCACGCACACACGTACTCACACATGCACACACGCACACAATCACTCACGCACACACTCACACACGCTCACACTCACACTCGCATACAGGCACTCACTCACACACACACACACACACACGCACACACACGCCCACATGCACACACGCACATACGCACACACGGGAACACGCACACACGCACACATGCACACACGCAGACACGCACACACGCACACATCACACACTCACATACACACACACGCACACACACACACACACATACACACAGCCACATACATACAGCCACACACACACACGCGCGAGCTCACGCAAACACACTCACACCCACACACAAATCCACACCAACACACACACGCGCACACACAAGAACACATACACCTACGCACGCACGCACGTACGTACACATGCACACACGCAGGCATGCTCACACCCACACACGCACACACGCACTCAAGCACCCACGCACGAACACCCGCACACACACACGTATAAACGCACACACGCACACGTGCATACACGCACACGCGCACCTACTCACACACGCACACACGGGAAAACGCACACATGCACACGCGCACACACGCACACACGCACACACACGCGCGCACTCGTACATACACGCATACACATACACACCGCCACACACAACACACACACACACACACACACACACACACACTCGCACGAACACACACTCACACCCACACACAAAACCACACCCACAGACACACGCACACACAAGAACACATGCACCTACGCACGCACGCACGCGCACATGCACACACGCAGGCATGCACACACCCACACACGAACACACGCACTCAAGCACCCACGCACGAACACACACACACACACACACAAACACACACAGTCGCACGCACGTATACATGCACACACGCACACGTGCACACACGCACACGCGCACCTACTCACACACGCACACACGGGAACACGCACACATGCACACATGCACACACGCACACACGCACTCACGCACCCCCACGCGCACTCGCACATACACGCACACACATACACACAGCCACATACATCCTGCTACACACACACACACACACACAAACACACTCACACCCACACACAAAACCACACTCACAGACACATAAGAACATATGCACCTGCGCACGCACGCAGCCACGCACACAGGCACACACGCAGGCATGCACACACCCAAACACGCACTCAAGCACCCACGCACGAACACACACACACACACAAGCACATACAGACGCACACACGTATACACGCACACACGTACACGAACACACGCACACACGAGCGCAAGCACACACAAACATACTCGCACACACACATGCGCACACACCCACACATCCACAACTACACCTTACATATGTAGGTACAAAAGCTTATGTAGTCGACTTCTTTTTCACTCTCACTTAATTGACTTATTAACTCATTTTACAACTATTGTCCAAGGTCGGCATTGCTGTCTGGATGTGTATCTGTTTGCGTGTGTCTGTGTGTACATATGTTAGTATCCACGATATCTTCCGAACTAAATCACTTACAGACCTAAAATTTTGTATTTAAGCTGGTTTTCATTTGGTTGGTAGCTGGTTGTATTTTGGAGAAATCCAGCGTTGAAGGGGGGTATTAGTGGCAGTTAACGGATTTTATCAAATATGTTTAAAACAGCTGCATATTTGAAAAATATAAAAGTACCTAGATATAGGCTTTAAACATATCGAGTAATTGTTTCCAATGAAATTTTTTGATACGACGTGTAATGTAACGACAAAAAGGGTATAATTTAAGTATTAGTTCATATTAGTCATCATATTATATACTATCGTTGATTTTAGTTTGCTGCGTATACCGTAAAAACTATGGGTTGAAAAGATTTTTTTGAAGCTATCGCATTACCATTTTTCATATATAACATACGAAAATGGTATTAAAATAATGTACGTAATTTTACGTCCTTCAACAAATGGGAGTAATGTACCGCATGCATGTTAATGATATTTTTTTTAATTATTTGAAATTGAACATTGCACAAATAAAAACCGTTTTCGGATATAAAACCGACATCTACCGAACCAATAACGCCAATCAGAAATTTTATTTAAGCGCGATGTTGTAGTGGAACTACTCTTCATCTACTACTATTGCTTCTGCCAAAAACGCAGATTAAAAAAGTGCCTGCGGGTACTCCAAATTAATGTGACATACACACCCTAAACGTTATCAAACTAACAAACCCACGTACATTGAGGTTAAATATGTAAACCATAAATATTGCTATATTATGGTGATTTATTTCAAAAAAATTATACCTAACACATATTTTAATCAAACGCTGTTGTGTAAATGAAATTTCCTGGTTGAACCGTAAAACATGAGTATCTAGGCGCACTTATATTCTTTTAATAACTTTTTTTAATTTCAGGTTTTATATTGATACCTTGTTATTTTACCAAGCTATTATCGTATTTTAATGTTTTGTTTATCATCGAGTGTCATTCAGATAATGAGAATCACTAGGATAGCCACCTACAACACGCTAGTTTATGTACATGTGTGAAAGGACAAGGCATTGTACATCTCTAACGAATAGACGTTTAGACACAGACACAGATGCAGACACAGTCACAGCCATAGACATATGCACAGATACAGACATCGCGTGCGCGAGGCAGACATCATGGCCAAATGCTAATAAGCAGATTTAACGATAGTGAAAAAAAGTCGCTTACATAACCTTGTATACTTGGATATGCATATGAAGATTGGAAGGTAAAAAGGGGATGCATAATTATCCCACAAGATGATTATTATTCAAACTTTTTCATTTCTTTTAATTTCTAGTTTGTAGGTTGGAAGGTCGTGTGTTGTCACACACCAGATATCTATTATTTACAAGATTTTTACTTTCATCATTATCTAGATACTTTTGCATTTATTAGATTCATTATGTACAATACATAATCTAGGTAATTCGTAGAAAATCATAAAGTTTGTTTGCTTTGTTTTTATTGTGGGAATAAATATCCAATTTATGTTATATGACCTCGGACCTGTAAATGTGTTATTAACGAGCGACGAAAAAACATAACACGAAAAGTCCAAATTTTTAGACGTTATTTCATGGTCTTTCACAGAGAAGGAACGATTCAGTGGCGTCCATGGAACGCACCGTTTATGGTCACACTTTCAAAAAGGTTAGAAAAACATTCGACTCAAGTGCGAAAACAGTCCTTCTCAGGACTAAGCCTGATGACGGAAGCTGAGACATCTACCTATTTCCCTCAAAATTTTCTCACAAGTTGATGCCAAATTCATTTAATCAAGAAATTTTTCAAAAGCTTCAAGTGAGATAGCTGCTCGAAGTCTATTGCGACTGGTTTCACTATTCCACCATCTCTTTGTTTATTTTCTATACGATTTATGTACTTTAGCTAATAATAGTAGTCCCAGTTGGGCTTAAAAAAACAGATTTCCAAATTTACCAATCGTGGCATAATACATGGCATTTTTCTTCGAGTGTTCCAAATATAACATTGCAGACGCATCTCAATTACTTATATGTCTTGTAGGATATCTCTTTATACCAAGAACACACTCCCCTTTTATTTTAGCATTCTTGGATATGACATATGGAGGAGAATGTATAGAACAACTTTTATCAGAATTATTTTCATCATTATATTCATTGTTGTAATTGCTTCCTGAACAGTTCCTTAAGCACATCAATATCAGCATTTTCCATATTTTTGCAAGAAACATTACTAACACTTCCTGTATACCGTTCATCCGGAAACAAAATGAATATTACTTCTCGCTCCAAATTATGTAATTACAGCTGCGGGATAGAAGCACCTAACACTTCTAAAACCAATATTTTACCGTGACATATGACCCTAACAGTACATTAATACTGACTACTCATAACTGCTAAAAATTACAAAGTATGAAACATGTTTTTAGCAAAAGAATTATGTGGCTTAATAAACATAAGTAAAAAGATATGTATATATTATTTTCACAAATATTGAAGTAACAACAAAGCTATTCTTGCTTCGGGTCAAATAGATCCAAATAGAACAGCAGGGTTTAGGTCTTTGAAATGCTAGTCTAGAATCAAATCGCTTGACTAGAGTATACAAGTACAGACTGGGAATAGGTATGTAACGAACCGAGATTTCTCAATTAGGATCATACTTTAAACTAAGTGAATATAAGCATTTCAGTTACCAAAGTGCAAATAAAGTAGTGGTTTTACCATGTGACGAACTATTATTGTTCAAAAATAGTTTAAATTAAGGTTTAGCAACATAAACTAAATTATACAAGTAAGCGGAAATGTGGGACATAAAATCATCAAATTAAGTTAAAAATGATAAGCAAATTGTATTTCTGAATTTCAAAAATATTAATTACTTATCAGTTATCGGTCGGAACAGAACATACATGTACACAACCACAATGTGTTATAGGAGCAAGTAGACACCTTTCAGTTGCTAGGTAAAATCAATAATTAATCTGGTGGAGGTCTTAATACCAAACACAGAGAATAACATGGTGATTGTACAGACACACTCCAAAGCAGTGAATGTAAGAGCTAGGTTCTTGTTACCTTCAGTCGTAATATTCAGGTATTAATTACAGTTGTAGAATGAGAGGCACACACAAGTCGTTGATGCAAGCCAATCCACAAAATATAGGTCTGTAAGTAACGCAATTATTACATTTACTTTAAGTGCAAATGCACAAGGTCGTATGTACAAACTAGCAAATGGTGTTTGTACTTGACTACACCATTAAACTAAAACATGGCCAAGAATATGATTAATAAATCGTGGAGAGCCCACAATTCAATTGTACAAAAGGCTCTTGTATGCCATTTTAAAACTAAATTGTGCCTATCAGCTTTTTTAATGTCATAAAGGGATAACATTAAAAGTAAAATTAGAACTAAAAGAGGAACAAATGTATTGTAAAATTAAGAACCACGTTGACTTTCAACCAATTACACAAACAGGACTTTTTCATTGTGAAACGAACTTTAGTTTTGTGAAAGATAATAACATTGATATCAATTCTAAATACGAGAAATTACATGATGGGCTGCTTTCCAAAAAGAAAACTATTACCTAATTGAAAAATTTAACGCCAGCTTACGAAAACGGCGTGATGAATTCAATTTCTTGATCGATGTATCTAATTTACATCCAATGAGATGGAACATAATTAAAGCATTTAGCTGTATATCGCATGATATTCTAATTAACAAATGTGAAGTGTATGGTTTTACCGAAACCAGTTTGAATACGTTAAAGTCATATCTAAGCAAGCGCCAACAAATAGTAGTCATAAACAATAAGTGCTCTGATACAGTTGAAGTTAAATGTGGAGTGCCACAGGTTTCCATACTTGGGCCCACGCTTTTTTTTATATTTATGAACGATCTAGCTTGCTACGCAAAGAGTTGGAGAATAGTTTTGTACGCAGACGACACGACAATAGTATCGCAAAGTAAAACCTATAATAGTCTAAATCAAGAAATGAAAACATCTACGACAAACGTCAAGGAATGGTTTACTACCAACCAAATTAGCTTAAACGAATCTAAAACACAAACTTTGCATTTTTATGTTCGGAATAACATTAATCAGCAATTGTAGCTATCTGGAACTAACCAACCTTTTACATTATTAGGTGTATACATAGACATAAACATAAACTTCATAGCAAGCAATTGAAAAGTAAGTATTTTAACGGGCATAAATATTTTGTTTGTTTACACTCGCCACACAAGAAAAATGTTAGGGTTCTTTTACAATTTTTAATAATTTCAAAATCCTTTAATAAAAATTCTTATTGTTTTCGTGAGCATTTAAAATGGTTGTCCTTTAATTTAATTTGGGTCGTTTCAACTCACAAATATATCATTCATTAATTTAAACTTAACTCACTTGCTATCAGGTTTCTGTCTACGTAATTGAACTCTGTTTGCTTAAACAAATTCCTTTCTTATCTGGTTGCGACGGCCAGCTTGTTTATTAAAATCAATTACCAAAAATACATTCAAATTGATTCTCTTAAATCTATATGATAATATGATTCTTTCAGTATTGAAGCATTTAACATTCGTAATGGTTAATAATAAAAATAAATCAAATGTTATGGTCATTTAATTTAACTACACTCAAAAATTCACAAATGATTTGTTTACAGTAACATATAAAAACAATCCTATGATAACCCCTGGGTATTACAATGATATTTCATACTTCTTATTATCTAACATGCACATATAATTTCTTTATCAGCAATTAATGAAATTGCTTTCATTCAGTGTTGATCATTAAAACTCAATTTAAGGAAAATAAAACACAAACGTTTTCTGTTTTTAAACAGTTAGCAATCTTACTTGTTACTCCTGGATGCCGGAGATGGAATTATTGCGTTGCTATGCTGTTGATTCGTTGCCGTACTTCATTGTTCCCTAACTACCTCTTTTAGAAGCTTGGCGCTGACCAATCATAATTACAACTATAACCTATTGATTCGATTGATATTTTCTGGATATTTTTGTAGGATTTAATTAGCACTTCAATGAGTCAGTTTCACTACCAACCGCCTGCATTTACAGACGGCAGTGATGCATCGCAAATTTAAACCATTTACACTTTCTAGTTATTGTTCTTTATATACTGATTTATCACACTAGATCGATTATGGTATTTTATATTTTCGTTCAATATTTAAACACAATAGTGGATTACCTCCAATATGCACAAACGCGTTATTTTAAATTATTGCATCACTTTTCTTTTTTATCGCACTTCTTAAAAATCTGGAACAATAAAATAACGTGAGAAAACCACAAGGGAAAAACGATCTAAGTCACGATATTATAGTTCAGAGATATTCGTAGTTTAATATTTCGAACCCCATAAAATTGAGAATAGGAAGTTAAGATTTGCGTAAGAAATTGTATGAGTTTTATTCAACTTATAAGAATTATGAATTAAGTTGATAGTACAAAAAAAATTAATATGCGATCCATGTCCATAAAAAATTAATGAGCAAAATGTTGAAAGGCACCATTATAGGCGAATTGTCTCACAGCGACTATTCGTGGATGTTCGGTACTAATGTTCAGTTCTCTCACTGATCGAGTAGGAAAGGGACCGCTTTTTCTAAAATAATTCATTAAAAATTTCGTCCACGCAAAAACATTTCTTATTGACAGTCGATTGCATCAAAAGTCTGAGGTTTTGATGTTGATGTTTTAAATACATCTGTCCATTGATTTTATGATTGGTAAACCAAAATATTTGTCGCACTCAAGATATGACTGGTCCCTCATTGGGAATATGACATGAATGAATCAAATCTTTTCTTTTTGTTGACTAAATAATGTATATATCTAACCAATGTGAAGTTTTTGTTCTGTCCTGCACATTAGTCACTGAATATGCGTAAATATGTAACATTACATATTAAAGGCAAAATGATAAAAATTTGACATAACTCCTTTTGTTGCAATTTTCTGAGGGTATGCATAAAAACAGATTGGTTCGTAGACAGAATGTGAATGGTGAAAGTAACAGAGGTGAGCTGTCTTTTGTAGTGGACATCGTTTTCGATAATGTTGGTTGTAAGAAGATTGGTTGAGAACTAAATTGTAATGGCTTAATAATTTGAATGTTGTCTGGAAAATTTCTTTTCTTTTCTTTTCTTGTATAGAATTCTTGTGCTTTTCATTTGTGTAGTTTATATTTTGTTTCACTTTGTTTTAACTGTCTATTCAATTCTATCTTCCTTTGTTGGTCTAAAGTATTTTGTGAAATTTTATGTGGCCTGTGATGCGTTCCTCTTTTATCGTGTCATGAATGCCCTTCTTATTTCAAATAATGTTTCAGTGTTATAGGGCGTCTATTTGTAATTCCATGGAGGTTAATATACGCCTTTTGGTATACTAGCTGCTTCTTCATTGCCTGATCTTCATTGTCTTGTCCAACTTTAAAAGTAAACGAATTTTATCTTAAATTTTGCAGCGAATTCTTCCGTCTTCGACGGTTTCTTTTGATATTGTGTATGATTGAAAGACCGCAAAAGTAACCGTTTTGTTCATTTATGTTCTATAATGAATGAAATACATTAATTATTCCAGGTTTTTGTTTGTCGGTAATAATTTCAAAGTAATGAAATCTGTTACACCTACAAAAGTGTGGTTTGTAATTTTAGCATTCGACCGTATGACTTTTTTGCATGTTACCTGACTCTGAAGATCACTATTAGTATGACTGCTGTTACTGTTTTCACTACCACTCATGTTTAAATGTATTGGTAGTCGACCAAGATATCACATCGAATGATTTGCCCAGTGGTTGTTTTTAATACACGTCATCAGTTTCTATTGCTTACCGAATAATAGAATCTAGGAGATAACAAGATAGCAATGGCAAATTGTACGCCATTTGTTACAGTAAATAAGAATGATTCGTTTTACTGACTTATATCCATCTTTCACACAACTGATGGGCTTACATCGCTTTTCCTTGATACAGAGAATCTGAATACGTGAATTTAGTGCACTTTAACTCTTACTCAGTCAAATTGAAGTATGTGAAATAGCAGACACGGATCTGTAAGATAGCATTCTCCATCCTCGGTGACTTAGATCGTTTTGCCCCTGTAGTCTTCATTTATGTTGAAAATTTACACCTATACAGACATGTAACCATCCCATAATTGTGTTAACATTTTAGTTTCATTTATTGTGTTCGGGTCATTATGACCCAGAAGCCTATAGTTGTCGTTTTATTGTCGTTAAATTGATATAACAGTAAATAATAATAAGACATAAGATGTAATATTTATTATTTATTACATTTTATTACGTTATTTTATATTACATATTGTTACAAATGTTAAGTATAGAACATCTGAAAAACGTAGTAGTTGGGTATATACATTTATTTGTTACAGTCTTGACAGTAGTAATATACATGAGCTTTACATAGGTATTTTATGCGATATCAACATACCATATTAGTTTTATTATCATTTGAAGAGGGCAAAAATTACGTCTTTTACGCATGGTTGTGGTTGATTCTTCCCTTACTTCGGCATTACTGGTTGAAGAACGTGACTTTATAACAATTTCAGCTGGAGGAATACTTCGAGGGAGACGTTTTCTTTCTTGCAATAATGGGGTGATTAAGGAATTACCCAGTTCTTCAAGAAATAGTCGCCGTTTTGTAACTTTTCCAGCATTCCAGATTGGAGTTACTTCGCACCACAGAAAATAAGCGTTGTAAGCTGAAACGTCCATGATATTATAAAAGCTAGTAATTGGCCATCTTTTAGTTCGCCGTCTGCATGCCTATCTTATTATTAACTTGTCTACAGAACCTTTAGTTTTGTTGTAATCTAAAATCATAAACGGCTTTTTATGATCTTGGTTACACACTCCGTTATCGTGGTGCATGGTGCTCATGAGCGTAACATTTTTATTTCGTTTCGGAATATAAGAAAGTATCAATGTGTCTTTGGTAAAGTACAATTTTGAAGAAAGAACTCCTTTCCTGTTGAAGACCAATTCGGCTGGCAATTCTGGCTTATTTTTGCGAATAGTGCCAAGCATGGTTATTTTTCTTTTCAATAGCATCTGCTCGTACGAGGTAAAAAAATTATTACACGTTACGTTGTGACCTTTTAGACCATAAGTAAGATCTAGCACAACTCTTTTACCTTGACTTCTCTCTGGAGGTTCACCTTCTTTTTTTCCGAGGTAAACTTGCATGTTATATACATAAGCAGTTACAGAATCGCATAAAGTCCAAATCTTGATTTAGCAAGTTTATTCGCGACGTACTGCCTAAAAGGACAACGACCTCTAAAAAGTACCAGTTGCTCATCTACTGTTACATTTTAGTGAACATTATAGAGCTTAGGTAGAATTACAACTCATTCCTCCCATAAATCCCGTATGGGAGCTAATTTATCAGTTTGACGTCGTTGTGGTCGAATTTTTATCGTCAAAGCGAATTATTCGTGCAATTTCATGAAATCGTTGTAGGGACATCGTTGCTCTGAATATTAGACGACCATCCCACAGACTGGCTGTTGCCTCTCCAGGAGATTTATACACACCAACTAAAACAGTATGCTAAAATATGCTTCTAGTTCAACTAATATTAGTGCTTGAAATGTGTCGCCACAAAGTCTTTCGCCTTCTAAATTTTACATTTTGAAAATTAGGTTTGCAATTTTGGGTGTGAAATATAAGAAGTACGTGGATTTTATATCAATCATTCGCGACGTAGCATACCTTGTTGAACCAGGAATCAACGAAATAATATTTGCTGCTCATACCCTACCAGTTTGGTGTGTCTTTTCGTTCCATACTATATTGCCATCTTTTGAAAAAATAACATAAATGTGAAGCTCTAGGTAAAAGAATCGTTAAAAATAATACCAAATATTTGTCCAAAACCCACGGTACAGGCCTATGCTAAATACCAAACAATGAGATCGCAGAAGTCTTATGATGAATATGGGAGAATCAGAAATCAAACCACGACTCTGGGAAGACAAATAAAAGATCAGTATTGGGAAGCCTTCTCAAAAAGATCTAAAGTGATTTCTATGCTTTTCAGAAGCAGATATGGCGGTTGATTGGATGACAACGGAAGCAGGTTAATGAAACGAAAAAAATACCCAAGGAAATATGAGTTATTGATTTAAATGAATCATATAGAGCAGCAGATACAGAAACGATAGTGAACACACCTGAAATAGTAATAAAATATAATGCTGAATTAGAAAAGTCAGATGTCCAATAAGCCCTCCAGAAATTAAAGAATAGGAAAAGTTCGGGGCAGGGAAGTATCCCCAATGAACTTTTTAAGTACGAGGGAGAATCTCTAATGCAACAATTGACGAAATTAATTCAGAAGATCTTGTATCCACAGAATCCCAGACGAATAGAAGATGAGTACTACCATTCCAATTTTTTAAAAGGGGGACTAAAGAACACCTTCAAATTATGAAGGAATAAGTCTGATTAATACTACATTAAAATTAACAACAGAAAGCATAACAAACATAATTAACTGTCTTATGTCCTTAGCAGATGAGCAATAAGGGTTCAGTCATGATAGGTCCTGCACGTACACCGTCTTTGTTTTAAGACAAATATTTGAGAAATCTATTGAATGTAATAAGCCTGCCTATATTTGTTTTGTTGATTTGATAAAGGCATTTGATTGTGTCCAATTGAAAGGCGCCATATATCTTCTTTACAACAAACATATCCCATGTAATCTAATCAAGACTATATGTTGTGGTGTAAATGGTAATCGTATAAAATATATAAAAAGTATTTTAATATATAATAATGAAATAAGAGTAAATATAAAAATGTTCTCCGATCACAAATCGTTAAAATAACAGGAGATACTAACCATTCACCACAAATAATGCCTTCGACTCAAATCGGTAGATTGACATAGGGCCAGTCTTTTGATTTGCTTGATTACCACAAAATCTGCTAGCTTACTTCCACTGAACATCAATATAAAAAATTGCAATGTAACACAAATAAAAAAGATCTCGGACGCCAAGTTATTTTTAATAATGCGCGGAATAACTAAACCGGGTTTTACACTAAAAATTTTATCAAAATGTAAAAAAATAAAAAATATACAACTATGTTTATTAACAGTTAATATGATATGGTTAAATAAAATATATCTTAAAAATAGCCTTAAATTACTAAAAAAAATCATTAAACATGAAAAAAAAACCTATTCGTAAAATCTTGTACACAAATTTTTTTAAGAACCTCTGGTATCTAAATGATTACGGAATTGTCAACCAAGGTGACGTCATCTTTGCATCAATATTGCGCAATATCTTGAAATAATGCTTTACGTTGTAAGCCACACCCAAACTGGAATTTTATTTCTTATAAATTTATCTTCATGAAATGGAATAATCCGTTAAATGCATTATCTTGAAATTTTCCAATAAAAATTGCAATCATAAAATGAAAGCGTACGCAACAGTAAAATTAAAGGCGTATTTAAAATGTAATCAAAGTAAAGATAAAAGAAAGGAAAGTAAAAGTAAAGTGAACGTGCCTGAAAAGAGAAAATGTTTTAATTTTTTGTATTACGAGTTAAAAGATATCTTACCATCAAACTAATGGCACTTGCACAAAATTTAGGTGAAAAACCCAAAAAAAGCTTTCTGCTTCTCACAACCTTCATCAGGAAGTGAAAAAATGGATCCTTTGAAATTAGACGAGGTAGTCGTGCGCGAAAGGATTTGCGCAAAGAATTAAGTCACGATGACGTAATGCGCGAATAAAATGATCAGAAAAATAATTTGAAGTGGGAGTATAAACCTTTAAGAAATATATACCCTTAAGAAGATATGCACTTAAGTTACACCAAAATGCAAATTAAGTTGCCTACCTCATAGATATAATGCAAAATTAATTAAAATTTTTTCTTATATTTACAACTGAATGAACGAAAGACATTAAATTACGGTATATTTAATACAACTCAAAAAGGGCTGTTACAATATATATATATATATATATATATATATATATATATATATATATATATATATATATATATATATATAACACACACACACACACACACACATATACGGCAAACCAAATTGAAGCGAAGGTAAATGGGGAACTAACTAGACCGATACCAGTCGTGAATGGTATTCGCCAAGGAGACTCATTCAGCCCTATTCTCTTTAACATCATAGATGAAATAACAAGTAAAGTGCGCACATTGAGAGGATATGAAATGGGAGATAAAGACGCAGCACTAGTTGCAGAAAGCGAAGACGATTTACGATTACCTTTACATCATTTCAATCGCGCATCCAGAATATTTAGCATGGCAATATTCGCTTCTAAAACAAGGAGCATAATAACATCCAAGAGACCACTAAAACTTGAAGTGGATGGGGAAGTTGTTCAATACGAAATGAAATTCAAATACCTAGGTATAGAACTGTCTAGTTATGGTGATGTTAAAGCAGAGGTAAGGGTACAAACAACGAAAGCTGGAAATATAGCAAGATGCTTAAATGACATAATATGGCGCAACAGGAACATAAGAGTTGCAGTCAGATCGACAGTTTATAAAACAATCCCAAGGCCCATTATGACACTGTAAACACTAGGCTAAAACCAAAAGGCTACTGAAAACAACATAAATTAAAGTACTTCGCAGAATAGTTGGTAAAACACTTTAGAAGTGCGGATATAAGAAAATATATGGTGTGAATAATACCAGTGACTGAATAATGAGAAGCAAGAACGAGTGGAATGAACACAATAATAGGATGGAGGATAGAAGAATAGTAAGAGTCCCGAGGGATAAATCTCCTCAACGTCCAGGGAGTATTGGTCGCTCTGAAAAAGGTGGAACGACAACCTAAGTAGACTAGTAAAAATGAAATATGCTATGAGCTTATTAGTAAAGCAAGGAGAAGAAGAATAATGACTCGATAAGAAACTATACCTCAAAAATTATTGGCGAAGAAACAACTTGTATAAAAACAAGATTTCGAAATTGATGCCTCGAAACCGTTTTGCGGATAATAAACAATGCATTTCTGGCGAGATAAATAAAATTTAACTCTTGGTTAAGATTTTGCATAACAACTTTCGTAAGGTTTATCCTTCCTGAAGAAAGTGCGTGCATTGACGAAAGCAGGATTCATTTCAGGATGATTAGCTTTTCGTCAATATATAAAAGGAAAACTTCATAAATATACAGTGAAACCTTTAAAAATTTGTCTGATGGTTTCACATACAGTGTGAAATTTTATTAAGGTAAAGATAACCATCCAAATCGATCAGCTGCAGAAAAAGGTGTTCTGGAAGTGATGGATCCTCTTCTGGACAGTTGCAGAACTCTCTAAGCAGATAATTGGTATACTTCAATTCCATTTGCTGAAAACGTGCACACCAGATCAAAGCACTTGGTGCACTTTTTATGAAATAATCGGAGGTGACTTCTAAAATCTGTAGTGGATTAAAAATTTACAAAGGGGAAAATCACTGCCAAACAGAACGGAAATTAGGTTGAAGTGACCAAACACACAGACGAAATGGTTAAAGTTCATCACGGAAAAGGCCCCCCAAAAAAGTCCTTGGCAATTGTAGATTATAATACAACATTTTCTGATATGTCTAATCATGACAGTCTACTCAAGTAATCTCAGAAAAACAGTAAAATGGTACGACACAAATTCCAATTAAGCTTATAACACTTCAGTAGTGAACGCGTGGGCTTTGTCCAACAGAATAAACAATATAGATTTCAATAATTGCATTAAAAAAATACATGTGCATGTAATTTTATTGAACTTAATTTTTTATGTCAATATAGTCCTGCGCCAAGCACAAATAAATCACTATAAAAATATTTTAATTATGTACCTTTACTCTTAGCAAGTCAAGATTGATGAATTTTCATAAAAGAATTTTAATAAGTAAGGTGATGAAAACTCTACTCTCAAGCTATTTTGCACGACGTCTACGCTCGTCCCACAAAAATCGTTACAGAAAATGATAACTGTTACATAACTAGCTATTAACTTATCATGAAGAAAAAATATTCCTCTAAAGCACTGCTATCTAATGAACAAAACCACTCTGTTCAAGACTTGACAGCCGTCAGACTTAATCTCAAAGTTTGCAAAAAATTATATCCGAGCCCACAAGATAATGTGCAATATCTTTGGGGCTGGTCTAACGCTTTCAGTATTCTCAGTTTAGGCTTGATTTTGTAATACGGATACAACAATTTTTCTACCTTATAAATAAACATTAACACTATAAATCGTGACCGATATAATTGATTCAGTATGCGCACTGTTTCCCTAAACTAATCTCGATTGGTTTATAGTAAAAGTGCTCAGTGTATTTAAGAGCCTATACGAGTAATTTCTTTTTAACGAACGTATAGACGTTCACATTATGTAAAATTATGTATTTAAATACATAGTATGTGAGTGTTATCTCATTATACATAGAAATCACACCTTCTCTACGTACAAAAAGACTAAGCTTGCACCATATTGAATATTCGATGTGGTTCAAATCGGTACTCAACTTTATTAAAATTTTTGAAAAACAAATTCACACTCACCTGAGACCAGAGATCCTTTGAATTGAGGTAGATTCAGGTTTCCGTAAATTTAACTCTGGATGAGGTCTTAAGAAACCATAAAACCAGTCCTTACAGGCCATTTCGTGTTCTTTTTTGAATCTGTGTTCTATACATTTTTTTCTGCGTAATCATACATAATTTTCTTTAATTTCTTTATGTAAGTCCATAGAATAATTTGGCCATATTAAGGCAGTGAGTAGTTACTTCGTATTCTGTAAAACAATATTGTCTTCCTAAATCCGGACCTGTTGAATCATTTGCTTTCAGTCGATCTTGCAATGTTGAATAGGGAATACCTAAAAGTATATCCAAATTAATGTGCGACTTCATTTCGATTAATTGTTAAATTACCAAATCGTCTTGCAGATTCTCGGTTTCCAATTCCTTCATTAACAGTATTTATTGCTTTTTCAAGGACTGCAACGGTCCATTTATCCTTGATAGTTGGAATTGCCTAGCATTTCGCATCTGAAATGAAAAATTAACTTTATTTTGTTACAAATTTGTTGCGGATAGTACCGCCCACCCTGGTTGAACCAATCCTCTAACGCAGATTGCCTAAAGTCGACTGATCAAAGCTGGTGTTAAAACTATTACGTGTTTATGTAAATGCGCCATTTTGACGTAATCTGTATTGTCTATGATCGAAAGTTTCTCAGATTTATGTGTGGGCGGTGCAACCCTCTGGGCGGTACTTCCCGGTTCTCCCATTTTTTTTGAAGCTCACTTGATAACTCACCTACAATATTTCTAGAGACCTACACTACACTAAACAGTACACTAAAACTGTAGTACATAACTTTACATAAGAGGACCAGTAGATAAAGCCAGCATCTGAAAGTATTTTGCACGAAAACGTAACCATTCTACATATAGAACGTTAGGATGAAGTGGACCAATTAGCATAAGAAGTTTTACCTGTGAATACTTTTACCATTTTCCAATAAAGGTTTTTCAGAGTTTTGCAAACTTGATTAAATTTTGCTAAATTTGTTTTTTGATTGTGACATTTTCATTGTTAGCGTTCTTCCGTTAGAGGGTGTTTTGATTTGTCATTTTCAAGGCGGTTTAATAATGTTTATAATATTAAACATCTAAGTAACCTTTCCTTAAATAAATTAGGTTCCTTAGTTAGTTTTCGAATACGTATAAAGTTTCTGTTATTGCAGGATTACTGCGTTTTCATATTTCATACATCTGGTTTGTCAATTAAATAATTTTTTAGCTGTTATGATTTGCCGACGACGATAACTGTAATTGTTAGCCAAACTTTTAAATTGGTATAAAACATAAACAAAAATAAAATATACAATTACAACCTAAAATATAAGCATATTAATTATGCAAATTTTCGTTTTCAAACAATAATTTTTATTATCCAACATAATAACACTAATGAACTAGAGGAATTTTGCTCTACATTTTCTCTTTAATAAAGAACCGCAATGATGCGGTGTGACTTTAATTATATATCATGTAATTAAAAAATGAACTCATAATCTAATACAAACATATGAAACATTAAACAATTGTGCTTGAACTTGAAGTATAAAGCATGTTATTCTTGGTAATTATTCAAATTCAAGCTAGTGTGTTGACGTACAATGTGAACCTTTTTAATTAATTTATTTATCTCTACCGTCTTTTGAGCTTTTCATTCATATTAAAATTATTCTCGACTGTTTGGCTATTCATTACAAGTGTATAACGGTTTGTGTATAACCAAGTAATGTATATGCTGTCACCCCTCAAAAACCAAATGCACATGTTTGAGACAGGTCCTGACAATGTTAAGGGCAGTAAAGGACTCCTTTTATGTGTTTAACAATGTAGAAACACCCATTCAATTATACTCCAGAGGTAATTGTTCATTTGCTGGATATGAATACATACAATTTAACTTAATTAAGGTTAACAATTGTAATTAGGCGTAGAAGAACTGTTGAATACATATTTCTGTTTTTTCAGTTTCACCCGAGACCGTTGTGATACCTATAGTTTCATGCATCTTCGGATTTCCTCTACTAGCTTTATTAGTCATCTGTTGTTTAAGGAGAAGAGCAAAATTAGCACGTGAACAAGCAAGAAGACGCGATATTGAACACGGTACATTCTCTATTATCACGTTCAGCTCAATACACTATTTAGGTAACTAGTAATATAACTTTACGTCCCCCAAATATTAATGTTGCTTTGTGGAAATTAGTATATTACAATTAAACTAATTGCAGTTCCAGTAGTATTCCATGGATCATGTATGTAAATAAAATTACTTATTCACTTGTACATTAGCACATACGTTTTAGTTACTTTCCTTTACCAGTTTTGTTGACTAACTTGTATATAAAACCAAGTTTCAGATTTAACGAAATCCCTTAGGTCATGTTACTATCAACATTTATGAGACATTTAGGTTAAAAGTTTCTTCAAACTTTGTAGCTATTAAAACTTTGCTTACTGTCTAACTATTCCAAACAATTTTACACTACAAACCCTCATGTAATCGTTATTAGACACATAAAACATATTTTACCAAATTTTTACATATTTTTAAATTTATAGGTCGTTCATCTCGAGCAATATCTCTTCGCTCTGAGCGTGCTATGAGTAGAGGGTTTCCATCATTAGAATTAGATACGGTGTTAGAAGAAAGATCCGACCCAGAACCCGAAGGAACTGTTATAGAATTGGTTACACCAGATAAAGATTCGGATAGCTAGCATTTGGACCGGCACATCAATTGTGCCGCTGATAGGTAATTATGTAACTACTTTACTTCTGTAGTCTGCATTTTGGTATTTATTCGCAATCATATTGTACGAGGGACACTATTTATATTTTGAGCCTTGGCAACACTGATTGCAGTTAGGAGCCGTTTTACGTTTATATAGCATTGTTGACAATACCATACTTCAAACTTTTTGTCAATAGCGTTATTTGCGTTGTTTACGGTTACTTGAAGATTGCGTGTCAGTAAAGAAATGGAATTAAGTCGTGAACATTTTTGCGCGATGATTTGTTTCGATTTTCGACGTGGACTATCAAGACAAGAGTGCATCGATCAACTTACTTCTACATTTGGCGATGAAGCTCCATCCGTTGCCACTATCAAGCACTGATATAACGATTTTAGTCGTGGTCGCTTTTCACTCACTGACGAAATTCGCGAAGGTCGTCTAATAATGCAAAATCGTCATGGGACATATTGTGAAATTTGGGGAACCCTACGCATTAGTTCTACCAGCATATATAAAATATGACATGATCATTTAGTCATGAAAAAGGTTTGTTCTCGCTGGATCCCACATAACTTGACAAAATCTCAAAAAGATGCTCGCGTCGATTGGTGCACTCAAATGCTCAAGAAATACAATGGAGGTGCTTCAAAATACGTATATATGAGTGTAACAGGTGATTAATCATACATACGAGCCAGAACGTAAACAGCAGTTGACTGTGTGGGTGTTTCAATATGAACCAAATCCAACAAAAGTTGTTCGCGCTCGAAGCACACCGAAACAAATGGTCGCCTGTGTTTTCGAAAAACTGGCAACTGTGCCTTTAGAGGAACGTAGAACGATCTATTCTAATGGTACATAACCATTTGTTTGACGGAAATCTTCGGTGAAATACGGAAAACAAACAAGCGCCGTCGGACCGTTCTTTATCACGACAGTGTCTCACACATCTCGTCTAACAACCGATTATTTGAACACTCAAAAAATTGAATTTGTGGGTCATCCGCCTTACAGTCCTGATTTGGCATACAATGACTTCCTCTTGTTCCCGAATGTCAAGTATAAATTGCGATCTTAGTCGGCGGATGAAGCCGTTGATGTATTTAGAAGCGGTGTTATGCAGGTGTCTCAAGAAGATTGGAAAGAAACCTATGACAAATAGTTGGAACGAATGCAAAAGTGTATTAATCATAAAGGAGAATATTTTGAAAAATAAAAAGCAATTTTCAATGACAAATTATTGTTTTTTCATTGTTAGGCTCAAAATATAAATAGTGACCCTCGTAATTTGTCAATTTCATGACATGCCAACAGCTAGGAAATAGATTATTACTGAAACTAGCCGAGAGTGATGGAAAATTATTACATACATTTGTTGTGGGTTGCATACCTGACATGAACCTCATAATCATTACAATTAATTAAATTATGTGTTGTTATTTGATATTCTTTGTTAATCCACGGACGTACAACATATTTAAAAACTAACTAACTAAAAAAAAGCATTAAGAATCTTCTCTTGGATTTTCATATGTTTTTTACAATTTTACGGTTATAATTTTAAGTATTTATTTTCCTTCCAGCTTTTTTTTACGTGTGTTACATCAGGATATTTATTATTCAGAATCTTTATTTTTAATATTGGATGATTGCGAATAAAATAGTATACAAACCTTGCAGGAAGGCTTCATTACTGCCTCGCGTTAACCATTTCTTTTTTTGTTAGTATACTCATGCTTATGGTTAGTTACTTACTTATTATTGCTTATTTAGGTCTTGTGCGTTGACTGTTCAGGAGTCCTTCTCCTCTTCAGCTCTGGCTTTTTTCTTGTTCGCGTTAACCAACGCTAATGAAGCTCTTCCTTACGCGGTTTGTAATATACAATTACACATTTGAAATTTTTGAAGTAAATGGTTCAACCATTTAATTATTATAAGGGTATATTTATTAGTATATTTAGTGTCTGTCTGTCTGTCTGTATCCACTATAACTTGAAAGTCGATTTTAGTTAAACTATATTCATTGATTACTACTGAAACAACTGGGGACTATAATTTGTTAAGATCGGTTCAATCACATAGGTTTTTCGTAATGAATATTCGTCAAAAATGTAACAAAAGTCTTTAACGTACCTTTTATGAGTATATGGAAACCTATCAAACTTTAAAGCAAATCGTGGTGATGCATAGTTTGCAAGTAATTCAATATTTAATGTTTTCTTAATGAATTACATCAAATGTTTATAATGTTACTACACTCATTTGTGACAACAACATATTTTTTTTCTAATTCTCAAAATTCTAATAGAAATTGACTATATTAATTACTATATGTTTCAGCACAAGTTGATGCCATAAGTTTGTTAATTTAAAATATTTTACTTAAGGATGTAATTGATTCAATAAACGCTTCAGTGCAATTGGTTATCAAAATTAATTATTAAAAACGTGTTTTACCATAATTATACATTATAAGATTTATGCTAAGTGCAATTATCAAATGTTTAAGTTGGTACCACAACCGAATGGTAGGAACTAGACCTATTGTTGGCTTGTTCGTTGCTTAAAGCTTTTTCAGACACGTTTAATTTTTTGAGTGTTACAGGCACACCTTCGCCAATAATTATTAAAACTGCGTGGTCAATGGACTTTTTCTTTCATGCATTAAGAATCCTGCTGTAATGATACTTCCTTGTTAAAAGAAAGTAAATTAAACTTAAAGTATTAATCTTTAATTATAATAATTATATTCACAGGCTAGCCCGTCACAACACGATCACCATCTAGTTACAATTAATCTAAATTTATAATCATTACTAATATTTAATTTTGAAAACTAAATGCAAAAATAAAATGTTACTGTAAATATAGTCAATGTACAAATAAGGTCACTGAAGGTTGTGTTTTACCCTTTAGTATATTATATACAGTGAATCACTGACCTATCGTTATAATTATTGGTTTACTTTTGCAGTAATTAAATACTGTATCAATCGGTAATAACTACCAACCCAATTTATATACCCTTTTCCACTTTGCGATTATGACAAATCTTATGATCATGTAACAGCTCAGACAAATAAATAAAAAACTTAACTGCTCAATCTATGGATGATACTACACAATTGTAATTCAATTGTGTACTGAGTGTCAAATATATTATGCCTATGTCACAATCAATTTAATTACAGTTAAAACATTCTGTCACCATTATGTCAGTGGACAATGTTTACATGTGGTGAATAAACGATTACTAAGATAAATGCAATTGACTCATAAGATTTTTAAAAATCAAACTTATAATATGAATATGCCAAGTTTATTAATTAATGTCATGAACACATACATAAGTTTAAATTGTCCCTGTATAACCAGGTAAAACTAAGTACATATAAATTCAATGATTGTATTCCGACAAACAAAATTATTTATATAATCAAGTAAAGTTACTGTGACATTATAAACTCTTGTACTCATTATTAGCCCACGATCATTGTTTTCATCACTACATAAAGAAAATAAATCTCTTACATAAAGGAGTTAATATCAAATATCTGGTGTATCTCTTCGGACCACAATATGCACAAATACTTGCAATAAGTACAATGTGGTTGGGGTGTAATAGCGTTCTAATTTCTTTAAACTTTAATTAGTTTCTTCACAAACTAATTTGTTTTATTCAATATTCAAGGTTCACTACTGTCTTAATACTACTCCCAAAACAGCTGGTTTCTCTTACACAGGCAACAAACTTACCTACATTTACAGTTGTTATTTAATTTTTTTTTAATGTTTACATTATTATTTATCAATGGGCACACTCACTACAATTTAATTATTTGTGCGTACCACCTTTGGTTATTAAATCATAAAATACTCCTATGGTAGCTAATTTTACCAAGTTTTTTTTAAATTGTGAACACGTTAACACAGTATTTATAATAATTTTTATGTCAGCTATCTTCTTATATCACCTTTAGGCACTTTTAACTGTTTTGTATGATCACTAATAGATTTAAGTGACCTTATTTTTAATAATTAACTCGAGACTCTTTCAATTTAGAATTTATTAGAACTATAAAGTTTTATTTGACAACTGTTGACATTAATTTAATACATTCAGACCCGACCGTTTCGCATAAATGATAAATATAGACTGAAATAGCCTTTATTCTGCACTTCTATTTATAACCTTCCTCAACCTTTAGAAGGAGGAATAGTTTATTTTAACAACGAAAATTGGCAAAACCACTTTTTAGGGGATTAAGTTTCTTGAGCTATGACCTATTTTACTGCGTAAAATGTAAAAGAATTTTAAATGATTTGTTAGGACAACCGTGAAATTCCACGCTTATAATTTTGCCATGCTCCTAACATCTTAATACAAAAGAATTATTTTTTTCCCGTCAAAATCAATTACACCAATTTTTAATTTGATTTTATATGATATTTTCTAGGTTTCACCTTAAAAAGTTATGTTACCAAAGTTATTTTAGCTAAATTCAAAAGTTATATGTGTAGCGTCCCCCAGGTAGTCTATCTTGAAAAGTGTAATCTGAACTCTTTGAAAGAACGAAACAATCGCTAAGTGATTTATCTTGACTTGACTGACAATAACGTTACCATTACTCTAATTTATTTCCTGCCTTACTTCGACTTTCATGGCAATAATTGAAACATCAGAATTTATTTAAAAGTCTGATATTTAATTACCCACCAACATCAAATCGGATCACCGTCTAGTGGTAGATACGCTGTCCTATTTGGATTGGATAGACTGGATGACGTAAGTGTTGCATCATGTGGGGCAGGTATGAAACTACTCAAACTAAAATTAACGAGCTTTGCGCGATGGTGGTTCAGCCCGCTAACATACTATTGTGGGAAAGAACCACCAATAAAACTTATTCATAAATAAGTAATAGCACAAGTACATTAATGAATCAAATAACACAAAAAAAGCAATAAAAGGGTTAAATATATAACAAAACGCCATTAAATCAGGTTAAAGTGCGCACAAAATTATAAGATTAAGTAAAAAATAAATAAAAACCGTATAGTTACACATAAACACAAAAAAAAACCTGTAGTGACACTCACACAAATAAATAATCAGAATAAAAATCGTAATACCAAACATGTGGGCCCTTAAAACCAATCATGTCGGTCTTTAAATAAATAAACACATAAAACAATAATGCAAATTAATAAAGTAAATGCAAGGACAAAGAAAATTGACAAGGAATTTACACGTACATAATTGTTTAGTGACCACTAAAGTACAAAATACGTACGTAAAATTACAATAAATTACATATAAAGAGAAATTAATTCGCAGGCAAACAATTCTACTTAACAAACTGACAAAAAGCTCATTAAAATAAAGCCTTACAAGGGTAAGTTGCAAATAGATCACAACATAGTGACCGATATATAAAGTTAAGTGCGTTAGAAAAATACAGCGCCATTTTCTCAGGTTACACATTCAAATATACAACAATAAAAACAATAAAAATAAAATTGTAGGTGTTCAATGGTCATCTGGACCCGGGAGTATGTACACACTCTGCAACTGCACATTACTATTAATAACCGAGCAGTATCCTGTACCCGTTCACCCACGCCCACCTGTACACCAATATAAATATAAACAACAAACAATAATGCTAATTCACACAAATATAAGAGTAAGGGAACCCTGTACTGTATTTTATTTTAGCAGATTTCAGTTTAATGAACTCGCGTGCGATTGAGGTACCTTTTCAAGGCAGTGCACGATTTTTAATAGGTTATATAGGCTTGTAGAATTATTTGCTGCCAGTCTTAATTTATATAAAAATACCTACTTACGCTTGAACATATATTCCTTTAATTTATCACAAACACCAATCGTTATTTATGCATTAATATTTGAAAAACACATTAAAACTAATACCTGAAAGAAAAGATAAGTTAGAGTTGGCTGATTCAAAAGAAAATGTACACACAAGAAATATTTTGAAAACAAACTGTTTACAATGAAGGTGTGAAACTGCCTTTTTCTCTGATTTCAAACTGACTATCTTTACCCCCGAAAAACAAACCCCGTTTCTCAAAAGTAATAAAAAAACAACAAACTATTACGTTGGAATAGTTTCATATTAATTATTGCACGACATCTTAATTTTAAAAATATGCGTTCGTCCGTAACAAGCCCTACATTTAGGCCTCGAATTTCAAGGTACCAAACAAACATCCCTCTGGATTTGCGCTATGTTCACCCTTAATTATTTGTTAAATCAATGAAATTTTTACATCAACAGCGCCCGTATAGACATTTTCAACAATTCGTCACACCAGTTTTGGCAGAACATCTGTTTTTATACTGTAATTTTTTTGTTTTTTCTGTTCAACCTTTACTCAAATATCAATTACAAGCATTCGCACATTTCTTACACAAAATAAAATATTCCGAAAACATTAGCAAATTACGACGTAGTATCAAGATATTAAAAATTCACTAATTATCTTCTCTTCCGCAGAATTATGGCGATTTGACAAACGTCTATTACAATAATAAAATTTTCGCGGTCCGCTGCCTACATGTGTAAAATAACTACGCCATTTTAATTGACGAAAGCATGATCTTTTAAGCGATGTTTCATTTGCTTCATTACTTAATAAATTTTGCTGATTTTACTACACACTTTATCGACAAGTGGCGCCCCTATATTTTACCCTTCAAACTAAAATGAGTTATAGTTTGACCAGTGACGGCTCATTATCTTTTATGAACTTTGAATTGCGTATTTATTTATTTTTAATATAATTTATACTTCGCTTTAAAATTCATGTAATAGTTTTGAATGTTAACTTGTACCTTATTTTGAACTTGACTATACGATTTACGTTATATTTATACAAAATACTTTAATGTATTTAAAATTTATTTAACCTCTACCAGTGACGTATCTTAATCCTTACATATTTAAATTTCTGTTACAAGATACGTATTCATACATTAATATTGCTGAAATTCTTACTAATTTAATGAATATTATATAACCAAAATTGAATAACTTGTGTTCCAACCATGCAACATATACAAGAAATACACTCCCACAAGTACATGCCTCAGAATCTACCACTAATGGTGTGTGGTGGAGAATGGGTAAGCTCCACTCACCTCCACAAAGACAGCGTTAATTACACACATATACACCCACACACACACGCGCACACGCACAAAATTGTATTGCATCACCGCCAACACCACACTGCCGAGAACTATAGGGCCACGAACGTAAAACTGGGTGAGCAGCAACTCACCCTGGCATGTCCTGTCTAGGGTTCATGGAGACAGACGCTCATGAATCTATGGGACTGCATAGTGGTAAACAGTTATACACGTCCGAGCTTCCGCTCCGCGATTGGTCAGGTATCGCCCACACCAATCACCACTTCCGCCACTCTCATACTTACGAGAGGAACAATGCCCAATGACGCTGGGGGGAGGTCTAGAAGCCATGCCCCACGTGACTCCTTCCAACCTCTTGGTTTTGATCACATTCATACAAAAACAAAAAATAAAAAATGAACCCATTCGTCCCAAAACAAAACAAATCACGGTAAATTCGGTAATAAGTCACCATCGGTTACACTTTTTAATCCTTACTTAAAAAGTCAAAGACCCACATACCTTGGAAGTAAGTTTGAGAATGTTGCACTGCCGGAGAAAATTGATCGTTGACATGTATTGTTAAATTCAAATTGAAGAAGCGTCATCTAAATTCTTATGTAACGATTTATCTGTTTTATTTAACTTAAAGTACCTTATATGAGTGCAAGCTAATTAATATTTGCTATTGAATACATTCAAAGTCAGTTCATTTGGTTACGATAACCTAAGCACGTAATAAGGACTCCTTTTGTTTTATTTCTTTATATAATAAATGAAATTAGTGTTTAGTGTGTATTTTTGCAAAGGATATTTATATAACCTAATTAATCTTGTGCCGATTATAAGGGTTTTATATTTGCCCGTAAGGGGCACAATAGTCCCCATGTTGTACAATACTTTTTGGTCTTATCACACAGGTTAGGGATTAACTTCTCCTCCTGGGAATGTGGTGCGCAGATCTTCAGGACAAAACGGATAATCATTGTGTTCGTCATGCAGCTGGTGGGGATAATGTATATCAATCTCCAGCAGCACAAATCCAACATCGTCGATCTTCAATACGTCAAAGTGATCTATTTCCTCTTGAGGTAACCACATAAACCCGTCGTGCGGCAGGTATTGCCGCATACTCCACCCATATAAGTTCGTAGCGTCCAAATACTGTAAAAACACTTTAGGCTGTTTAGGATCATAGTTTGGAACAAACTCGTCGTTAGCGATGCTTCTCCGCTTGATACAAGTACTCACTCCACCAAGAATACCTCGTTTAAAAAATAGGTACATATCCATATCCGTCAGTAATTCTAGCTCTACTTTCGTACATTTCAACATGGCATCCCACGCCAATCCAGGCAAAGTGACATACTGTGCAGGTTCTAACCCATACACATCCATACATAAACGTCTAAAGTTTTCAAACACATCAGCCAATAGCAACACATCTTATTTTAAATAAATATCAGCATAATCACCTAGTGTATTACACTTAAAGTGATCCTATACCAGTAGAACGCGGCAGTATTCGTCATCCGAAATATTTGCATCACGCATTGTATCGTAGAATTCGTCATACGATGGCACCGTGACGTTGTTCAATTTACTAAAGCTGTCTACGTACGCATACGGGAAACTACCTTTATTTCTCACTAAGTTGAAGTCGCTGTCATTACTAAAATATTTCCGTACCTCCATACATTGATCATCCGATAAATTCTGAGATAGAGTATCTAAGGATGCAGCCATGAATCTACAACTATCGACGAAACGGTTAATTAATGTATTTCTTTTCCCTGATACCATGACTGTTTACATGTTCATCCACAAAAATATGTCTACCGAACGTTATATATTTTTCACTGTTAACAGGAAGTACGGTAATTTCTTCCGTTTCACTCGCTAACTGTTTAATGAACAGGTGAACATCATAACCACTGAGATTATGTAGAAAAACGGGGAGAAATGTAGGTACCTGAAAGTTTAAGTTACACATTGAATTTGCTGCACCACGATACTTACCAGTAACGTGGCTGTGATCTCGTACTTTCGGATTTGTCGGATCGCCCGTAAAGTGCTTGCCGCATATGCAACAACATACGCTGCGTTCATACGTAACCTGTTGTTCATCCGTTAATGGTGTCATTGGAACAATAGCTTTGAAATGTTCATTATATATCCGTTTTACATCACTTTCTAGTCGTCTTATAAATATCTCCCCTGCATTACTCCCCCTATACAGCTCTAACTTAGACCACGCATCGTTTACACTACACTTAATATAATAACTAAACGAGTATGGTTCGTGCTTACACGTTTTTATCGTGAACGGTTTTTCTGCATCTGGATCAGCCGTATCTACCGGTACTAAGAGCGCTTCAAAATCTGCATATATTACGAATGGTAGAACCATTTGTTTCTGATAGTTCCGAAACCCGAATATATTTTCCGCGTAGAATTCCCCGGTTATGTCTTTTTTTTTGTTTCACGTCCGGTAATTTTGTATATACGAAGTTACGGTCATGTGACACGTATCGGGTTAATTGCTCCTCGGATCTAAAGTAATACAAGCATGCATCACAAAAATACATTGCTCCGTTCCGCCGGGATATTTGGTTGCTAAGTAAACGAGAAAAAAATTTTATCCATACGTAATGCTGAGTATCTGTTTGGTTACTGACAATAAATTACATATAAAGAGAAATTAATTCGCAGGCAAACAATTCTACTTAACAAACTGACAAAAAGCTCATTAAAATAAAGCCTTACAAGGGTAAGTTGCAAATAGATCACAACATAGTGACCGATATATAAAGTTAAGTGCGTTAGAAAAATACAGCGCCATTTTCTCAGGTTACACATTCAAATATACAACAATAAAAACAATAAAAATAAAATTGTAGGTGTTCAATGGTCATCTGGACCCGGGAGTATGTACACACTCTGCAACTGCACATTACTATTAATAACCGAGCAGTATCCTGTACCCGTTCACCCACGCCCACCTGTACACCAATATAAATATAAACAACAAACAATAATGCTAATTCACACAAATATAAGAGTAAGGGAACCCTGTACTGTATTTTATTTTAGCAGATTTCAGTTTAATGAACTCGCGTGCGATTGAGGTACCTTTTCAAGGCAGTGCACGATTTTTAATAGGTTATATAGGCTTGTAGAATTATTTGCTGCCAGTCTTAATTTATATAAAAATACCTACTTACGCTTGAACATATATTCCTTTAATTTATCACAAACACCAATCGTTATTTATACATTAATATTTGAAAAACACATTAAAACTAATACCTGAAAGAAAAGATAAGTTAGAGTTGGCTGATTCAAATAGTCCCCATGTTGTACAATACTTTACCCATGCTTCATTCAATATAAAGGTAGACGATAACGTTTTTAGGTTTCCAGCTCTACGAAGTTTTCTTAACGTATGGCGTTCAAAGTTTCTACTAACACATGGAACTAGGAATTTATCTTACACATAGGATAAGTATTTTTTAACATACCAGACCAAGAATGTCCCGCAATAGGACAATGCAAATCTGTATCTAAGGCGACTTGTGTCGTCATTGTGCACAAAACGAAAATGGATGTGCCCTTATATTAACGTGCCAATTTTTTAGCTATGGTTAACTATTTTAAATTTTTTGGATTTAAGTTGTTTATTTAATTACCCAGGTTATATCTAAACATATTGTAGCGTTTCTTCTTCAAAAGTCTTAGTGTAACCTGTTAATACCTACTTAGTATTACACGTCATTTTTGATAGCGCCACATCCATTTTCGTTTTGTGCACAATGACCACACAAGTCGCGTTAACTGCATCTCGTGTGTTGAATTTACTCCCTGAAAGGGTATGTATACATCTTCGAACGCATATTTGTGTTAATTGGCTATGTTTCAAAGGGACATTCTTGATCTGGTATGTTAAAAAAAAATACTTGATCCTATGTGTCAGATAAATTCCTAGTTTCATGTGTTAGTAAAAACTTTTAACTCCGTACGTTAAGAAAACTTCTTAGAGCTGGAAAATAAAAAATTTATTTACGTAGAAGCACATTTGGCATGCTAGTTAAAGAAAATTTCCGTAGTTTAATGCCTGATAAACCCAAAGGTTTGTTTCGGGATAATTACTTTTAAAACTTCTAAAAACCATCACTTTATTTTTCACCTTTTTAAGAAATGAAAGTTCAAAATTTCCGAATTTTCCAAGGAAAGTTTATGGACCCGTTACCTTAATGGGGTTTTTGAAAACGGTTTTTTTGGCAAAAAACAAGGTGGAACCAATAATTCAGGAAAGTTTACAAAACCAAAAAGTAAATTCCTTTATATTTCATAAATTAAACCAATGACCCTTTGGTTTTTTATTTTTTCAAATTAGGAATAAAATTTGAATTTGAGTTGATGGCATTTTCCGGAGAGAATTGACTCTTTTAAATTTGTAAAAATTGGTTTAACCCAAATTTATTTGTTTAAATTTGCTTTAACTTGGTTTGGAAAATTAAAATTTAAAAATCCTAATTAACTGTAGGTTAATTTCTTTTCCAATGGGAAATTTGTTTTTAAATTTTTGGTTAAATTAAAATTTCTAAAGAAAATTTAAAAGGCAAAGGAATTTCTAAATTGAAATTGTAATTTTTGAAAACAAATTAAATTCAAATAAATTAATTGAATTTTTATAAACCTTTGGGAATTTTAATACCTTCTAATTTCAAAAAAAATTTCCTTGTAAAAACAGAATAATTAATTTTGGTGGGGATTTTAATGTTCCGTTTTTATTGAAAAACAAACGCAGGATTTATGTACTTTAAATTCTAAGGTTTTTCAAACGTTTCAAAAAAACAGAAAACTGTTTTTGGTAAAAATTTAAATTAATTTTTAATAAATGATTCCCATAAAACGTTAATTTAGGTTTAGACCACTTTGGTCTAAAAAAAATAACTTCGGGGAAATGGTTTTGCTAACTAAAGATTGGTTTAAAATTGGCTTGAAAACTTAAATTAAAAAATATTATTATTATTTTTCAATTAATATTGTAGGAAAGTTAATACCCTCATTTCCAAATTTTTAAATGGTTTTTTTAAAACACTTTTCCTACTGTTCAAAAAAAATTTAATTATATTTGTAAAATTTTTAATTAATTATAAATTGAGGAAAAAATTAAATGGTTAATGATTTTAAGGTTTCCGTTTTATTAGAACTTTTTAGAAATATTTTAAAACAATTGGTAATTGAATTTAAAAATCCAACTTTTCTAAACCTAAAGGGCTAATTTTGTTAAATTTTAAATTAAAATCATTTGGTTAATTCTATTAAACTTATTGTGGTATTTTTCTACAAAAAATGTAACGGAATTTTGGTTTAATTTTAATCCCGGGCAATTTTAAACCTTCTTTTGGGTCCAAAAAAATTTTTGGATATTATGGAATAATTTGAAAGCCTTTGGATTGAACCAACCAATTTTAATTGGCCCTTTTTAAATTTAAAGGTTTATTCAAATTTTCAAACAAGGCCAAAAAAACTTTGGAAATAATAATTTTTAAATTAATTTTCCAATAAAAATTAATAAACGTTAATTTAGTTTATTTATCAAAAACCTTCTAACCCACCCAAAATATTTTAAAAATTTGGAAAATTTTCCAGAATAACTTCAAAATTGGATTGGGTTTAATTTTTAAAAAGGTGAAGAAAAATAATTTCAATAATTTGTCCAATTTATCTATTTTTCCATTTCAAATAAAACCTTAATTAAAATTTTTTGTAAATTTTACAAATTTCGAAATTTTAAAGGTTAATGATTTTCTTTTTTTCAAACATTAATATTTGGTTTGAAAATTGTAAAAACCAAAGCAATAATAATTTTTTAAGTACCTTTTAAAAGTTTTGGAAAAAACTTAAAATTGTGCTTTGGTTTTCAAAGGCTTTTGATTTAAATTTCCTCCAAAGAAAATTTTGGAACTAAAATAAAATCTTTCTACCAATTTTAACGCCTTTTCAATTAAATTGCTCAAATTTTTAAGGAAAAAAACTTAAATTGCAATAACAAATATTTTTCTTAAATAAATTTAATCAAAGTAGGGGTTTTATAAATTAACCCCTTGTTAATTTTTAATTTATTAAATGAATTTTCCAGGTATCTTCCATTAGCTTAACTTTTTGGTAAGCGAAATAATGCAATAATTTTCCGGTTCTATTTTAATTGTTAAACAATTAAAAGTTTTGCAAATTTGATATTTTAAAAAGTTTTTTTTTAAAACAATCCAAATGGTTTCCAAAAATGTTAAAGCCTTCTATCAAAAAAAGTAGTACAGATTTTTAAAAGGGAACTTAAATTCTGGGTTTTGGTAAGACTTGGCTTTAAATTTTATTTTCATGAAATTTTGGTAACAAATAAAATTTTTTAAATATTTAAAGATTTTTAAAGAAACGCCCTTGGTAATTAAAAACCTTTTCGTAAATACCAAAGTACCCTTCTTTTATGAATTTTTTTTATATAAATGCACAGGTTCCCCGAAATGTTTTGTTGCAGGCAACAATTTCAAATTTCTGGTTTCCTTGAAAATAAAGGGTTTGATTTGCAAAATTTTATTGGTTTTAAAACTTAACTTTTCCATGGGCCTCTATATTTTAAGTTCTTTGTTTTTGTTAAAGGAATTTGGCGTTTAAA
>JARFJB010000227.1:35000-80000 GCA_036346205.1 Vesta saturnalis | reverse complement strand
AAAAACAAAAGGAATCTTTATTACTTGCTTATGTGATCGTAATCAAAAGAATTGATTTTGAATGTATTCAATAGTAAACATTAATTATTTGCACTCATAATAAGGTACTTTAAGTTAAATAAAACAGGTAAACAAAATAGCACAAGATTAGAAGCCGAAAGGACATTTAGTCAACTGGTTTAAAATTTGCTTTGATTCGAAATCATTCTAGTTTAATTAAAAGTAAACATGACTCCATACCTATCAAAACGGTTTGTTATTACATTTCCCTTCAAATATTTCTGTATTATAGGGTGTTTATATTACATTGTAATGGAGGTTCATCATATACTGGTGTCTGCTTATTCCAAATTACAAATTATTAGTACATATACAGTTAGATTGTCAACAATTTTTTTAATATTGATATATTAATGTATCGTGTGTATACTTGTAACAGTTTTCGTTCATAACTGCTAAGTTATGGCAAATTACGCCGTTCTCGAACAATGGAGTTATGGTTTAAATGAATGGAACACAACGAATGATGTAACTCTAGATACATTTTCACAAAATTGCTTTTGACATTGTCTGCCGTAATATTTTTGTAGTGTTGCTTCAAATTAATTTGATATGTGGTAGACAGCTATTTATTGAAGTAAGTACATAACCGAAAATTGTAATTAAATGACTCGTCAAGAAAAGCTCTTCAATTAAAGGTTATCACTCAAAGTGAATGGGTCTATATACTTACATTAATATAAAACAAGAATTTGATCTAGAACAACAAGAGTGAAAGTAATTATGAACATATAAGTAATATACGGAACGCATTTTTACTTTCTTATGCATGATGTCGAGTTTTCAATGCGTTCACATGGTTTCAGAGTCTTAAAAACCATCTAGAGCGCAACATAATACACCCTGGCACCATATATATATATATATATATATATATATATATATATATATATACATATATATATATATATATATACAGGGTGGCCCACTTAAGCGGATTGCTCCATAACTCCCTTACTATTACAAATACGAAAAATGTCTTATATAAAAGTTGTCCACAGTCATAAACTACACGTTTTAAAATTATTTTCAGAAATGGCGGACTTCCGGTTATACTGGAAACTCATACCAACTTCGTTATTTTAAATAGAACAACCTGTATAATTATTACAATTTTTAATTCCTCGTTGAATTTAAAGGTCACTTTGATAACCATACTATGGGTCTACGTCGCATTGCTTCTGAGTTATTTGACATTTTGTAGAAAAAATGACGTTTGCAGTGCCTCCGAAAACTATCAATATCTCGAAGACGGATACCGGTAGAGAGATGTGGCTTTCCTTTTTACTTCCGAAAAGGGTACCGCATCATTCTCATTCATTGCCAAAAATCTTGCTTTTAGAATTCAATAATTTCTATGGCTCCGAAAATAATTTTTTCAAACATGGATAACTTGATTTTTTAAATGGAACCACCCATATTTTCTTACATCAGCGGATAGGAAATTAAATTTCCTTTCCATTGATGTAACATTATCGATATTTTGGAGTGATAGTTTTCGAGATATTCACATTTTTATCTAATTTCAGTTTTTATTGCGCATTGCCGCGGTGCTTTGGAAAACGTTTGTCAATTGTTTTAAACAACTGATAAGAAACGTCAGTTTCTCGAGCTTCTGTTGTGCTTTGCTGTCTTGTGTATCAGTTTAAGTGTTTCTACAAGACATTTCCATTAAAATGTTGTTGTCCGACGCAGAGTTGATCGACATGACTTTCATTCTTGGAGAATGCCAAAGAAATGCGTTATTGGCGTCAAGGATTTATGCGGTACGGTATCCTGAACAAAGACTATGTATATGTATATATATATATATATATATATATATATATATATATATATATATATATATATAGTATATGTATATGATATATATATATATATATATATATATATATATATATACATATTCACTTTCACTTTCACTTTCTATTGGTCACTTTCCTTTTTATTGTTGATTTCGCCATTTTTTTTGTGGTAATTTTCTATTTTCTTTGTAGGCTTATGTACAATTTCTGTATGGTATCTCGTGCACTCCTTGTTGTTCTAATGTTCTATTCTTGTGATCGAATTTTGTGAAATACTTCCAATTTTTCTGTTTTCATATTCCTTGTCGTTGTTTTCTGGATGTCTTGAATTTTCGTCTCTTTTTATATTTCCTTCGGTAAAACCGTTCTGTAGGTTCTCTTGCTGCACGTTGGTTGCGTCTGCTAGATGTCTGGATATTGTTATGAACATATTTACGACCAATTGTGGTTGTACTGGGTGGCGATGAGATTCTCCATTGAGGTATCTGTTGGTAAGTGTACTTTTTTTATATACTGTATGTCCCAAGTTTCCATTGCTCTTCTTGTGCACAAGTACAACTAGGAATGGCAGTTTCTTTTCTTTTTCCATTCCCATTGTAAATTTTAAGATCCGTCGGCTGGATCGCACGATCCATGTTCGGGTAATCCGTGGTCGACTTCTAGTGATTCGAAGCGAACTCATATCTTGGTTATTCTTCGGTGGTATTGCCAGTTGAGATATCACTTTCTCTGTCGTTTTTAGTTTCATTTATATTTTTTCTATCTCGTAATATGTTTTGTGCGCTATCTCCTGAACATGTTGGACAACTGAAGAGGTTGTCAGACTCTTCAGTACCACGTTACGATGCTCTTCTCTACGGGAGTTGTTTAGGTTGATTTGTCCTAGATAAGACTCAGCGTTCAAGTAACAATTAGTGTACACGGTGTATCTCAAAGTGCCACTTAGTAATGGCGGTTTATTTTCTTTTTCCACTTTCATTCTAAATTTGATCCTCTGATACCTGGCGTTAAGGTTATCCAGGAACTCTACCAATTTGTGGGTTCCAAGTGTCCATATAACAAACGTGTCGTCGACGTATCGTAAGTAAAGTTAGTTTCTACGGCGCTGACTTTAGTTCCTTGATCTCGAAGTCTTGCATGAAACTATCTGCAACTACTGGCAATAGTGGTGATCCTATCGGTGCTACTTACATTTTTATGCATTGTTAAGATAATGTTTTATTAGACCTAATATGTCAGTGTATATCTTCAGCGCCTCGATAAAATCGCTGACATCTTCTATAGTGGATTCTACCTCCGCTTTATGCGGTTAGAGCTAGGTATGCCACTATTTCTTATAGGGGTGATCCAATGGAACTGGAGATAGGTCAAAGTGGAACTCCTTCTTTGTGAATTTTTGGTAGTCTGCAGAAATTTGGACACCTTGACGATTTATCCCTAGGAACTATTTTTCGTTGAAGATCCTCTTTTTTTCTGCTATCTTTGATTTTGTTCCACGTGGTCTTTTCCAAGTATGTGGTCGGATCTGGCGAAATTAACGTGTATGCTTTGGCCGTTAGTGGATTGATTTTATCGTTGTATTCGGATTTGTCTATTATTACGGTAACATTTTTCTCGTCGGACGGTAGTATAACTACTTGGGTGTTGTCCTTCGGTTCGCGTAGTGCTCGCTGTTCCTCCGGTGTGAGGTTAGGTCTGGGCGGTTTTGCTGTACTGATCACCTCGTGATGTCTTGGCAAATTGTTGCTGTTGTATCTGCTGGTAGATTGGTAATCGAATCCTTTACGATACATACGATGTTTTCTATTGGAATCATAGATGGTGCCACCGCGTAGTTCAATCCTTTTGCCAGTATGCCCTTTGTTGATCCCTTGAGGTGGTACGTTGAGATGTATACTATTTTCTACATATTCAGTGGTTCAATGTTGTCCTTTCACAGATTTTGTAAAATTTGGAGTCGCTAGAACTTCTTCATCTGATTCTTGGTGGTCCATATTCTATTTTCAGGTTGCAACATTAAATACTGGTTGTGTTTAGCATACATCATGAATTTTGGATCGATTTTCTTAGAAGCGCCTTGCTAACGCGTTCTAAGTTGTTCCCCGTCGTGTTGTTGTGTTTGCGAAATGTCAGTTTTAGGTTCGTAGATATCACATCTTGGTTTCTGCATCGTTCCAGGAAAGTCAAATCATAGAATAACTGGATCTTCTTGGCTCGTAATTACTCGAACTCATCCCTTAGATGTACCGAATCTTGGTTTTCAGGTTTCCGTGGATGGATGGTGGCTAGCATCTTGACGTTATCGAAGTCTATTTAGTGCGCTGTCTCTTGCACAAGTTGGGCCCGTGAGGATGTCAGTTTTTTTAGTACCGCGTTGCGATGTTCTTCCCTGCGTACGTTGAGGCGTTGGCTTGTTTTTTCTATATAGACTTTTGCGCACTCTTCTTGTTCCTTGAGTGCAACTTTGCCTTCGATTCCTAGAGCCAACATCCAAAATAAAAAACATCGAATATTTTGGGAAGCTATTGAAATGGAGAAAATAAATCGAGCACGGATCATATGAAGATGGTTGGTGCGATTTAGTCAAAACGAGGAGAAGGTTCTTTTAAGTCTCAACCAGAGCAGACAACGTGGAGAGAAGCCCGGAAGGACAAAAACACCACAGTAAAATTTTATTAGTTCGTCCTGGTCGACCGCTGCTAGTAATAGCTTACCTATTGGCAAGCGTTCGGTGTTTTTTCTTTTGTATCGTACCCGAGTGTATTTTGTTGGTTACAGGTCCTGCCACAGATCCGCTGTTTCAGATTTTTCATCTAGACTATTTTCAACCCGATGCCTTGTGTGTGTGTGTGTGTGTGTGTGTGTGTGTGTGTGTGTGTGTGTGTGGTGTGTGTTGCTGTGTTGTGTGTGTGCGTGTTTGTGTTGTGTGCGTTTGCGTTGCGTGCGTGCGTGCCTGCGTGTGCGTGCGTTGCTGTGTGTGTGTATTGTGCATGAAAAAGCCAAATAAGTCTAAAATTAGTTAAATAAAATTGAAAATGCTGAACTTTGTGAACGTGTTACAAAAGAAGTTTCATAATTGCTCCAAAAAAGTTATAGTCGGACAATGAGCAGTATGTAAGTTGCACCCTCTATAACACTCGCGAACAACCATAAGTTGCACCCTTTATAACACTCGCGAACAACCACCTACATCCCCATGTAAATCGACCTGACGCACGGTGGGACGAAACTCCGAAAAGCTGGCAATAATATGAAGGCGTTGCGATATTTGTCTGAAATTACATATATCGGGGTTTTTGAGTATGACAGTTACAAATCAAGTGTCAAAATTCCAAATAACAAAATGGCTGATCCAATATGGCGGACCAAAAATACAAAAAAGTGTTTTTTTAAGATGAAAATCAGTATATCGGGGTTTTTGAGTATGACAATTACAAATCAAGTGTCAAAATTCCAAAAAACAAAATGGCGGATCCAATATGGCGGACCAAAAATACAAAAAAGTGTTTTTTTAAGATGAAAATCAGTATATCGGGGTTTTTGAGTATGACAATTACAAATCAAGTGTCAAAATTCCAAAAAACAAAATGGCGGGTCAAATATGGCGTACCAAAAATACACAAAAGTGTTTTTTTAAGATGAATATCAGTATATCGGGGTTTTTGAGTATGACGATCACAAATCAAGTGTCAAAATTCCAAAAAACAAAATGGCGGATCCAATATGGCGGACCAAAAATACAAAAAAGTGTTTTTTTAAGATGAAAATCAGTATATCGGGGTTTTTTAGTATGACGATTACAAATCAAGTGTCAAAATTCCAAAAAACAAAATGGCGGGTCAAATATGGCGTACCAAAAATACACAAAAGTGTTTTTTTAAGATGAATATCAGTATATCGGGGTTTTTGAGTATGACGATCACAAATCAAGTGTCAAAATTCCAAAAAACAAAATGGCGGACCAACAATACAAAAAAGTGTTTTTTTAAGATGAAAATCAGTATATCGGGGCTTTTGAGCATGCAATTACAAATCAGGTGTCAAAATAATATATAATAACTAAATATTATTATATATTATTTTTTGCAATAAAAATCTTTACGCTATAACAATTTTTTTATTTACAATAACATTATCGCTACATCTATTCGCTATCTGACGATACGTCGCAATCTGTCGACGAGCTTACCGCAGATTCATAATCCTCTGATACTACACTGAAGAAGGCGCGATGGCGAAATCAAAAGCTCTAATGTTTCCTTAAAGATCTTAATTTTTTGCGGTGATTTTCTGAGACCGGAAACGAAAGGATCTCATGAAACTAAAAGTCTCAAAAACACATCTCCATGGTTTTCTGTCGACTGCATTTTCGCGAAAAATCTTGAAACCGTTTAATATACTTGTTGCACGATTCTTGTGCGTCTTCCGACATCTGTATTGGCAATAACGCAGAAGAAATTATGTCGTATTATAAGAAGTTTGTGGACGGACGTAGGCATATAACACCACGGATACAGGTCCACAAACTTCTTAGCTGTAGCCAAATTGAATTCTTAAAACGGTGAATATTCACATCGTATCCTGAGGAAATTTTGCAATATTATGTAGAACCTTGATCAAACTCGTCAACACCAGTAATTAACGAGGAGATGTCATAATGTTCAAAGAACGCCGAGCTGTTGTCATCGAGCTACCATATCCGTGTTTGGGTTCGTCTACAATTAGTCCTAGACGCGTTCGAAAACCTTGTTGGATGTTTTTATTCGACTTTTACTGCGGCCTTTTCGTCAGTGTGAATCCACTTCTTCACATCAAGTTTATACGCGACGTGCAAGAGCATTCAAAAATCTTATCCACGGATCAAAGATGAAATGCATACTGGAAATTTTCCTCATGACTTTTTTCTACAATGTTGTCAATGTTGTTAAATTGCTTGACGTTGTGCAAATGTTGCATCGTTGAGTAGAAGCAGTTCCAGTAATAGCATTGCATACTTTTCCGGTCAATCATTGTCAGTGCAAGATCCATCAATGACCGTTTCATACATAAGATTTTTTTTGTTCTCGAATATCTGTAACTTCCTTCAAGGTGTTTCTACATTTTCATGCAAAACTGGATGCGGATAGCATAGATATCGAAGGAAGTGCGGATTTTTCCATCTAATATGTTTTTGAAGATACCTGTTGTAATGGGACGAGGTACGTGAGAAAATACTTGAACTCATAAATACTGTATACAATTCACCGGTTGCTTTGTCCAGTTAGCTTTGTTAATACAAAAGTTGGTTTGTAAACGAATAGCAATTATTAGCAGCTGGTTTTTGCCCAAAATGTTCGTAATGACATTATATTTCAGCGACGTAAAAGAATTTGATCGAACACGACAGAACAGACAACTTTTTTATGCATAAACAATTTTTTTGTTAATTTACAGCAACAAAGATTGTTAATTATGGTATTAACCAATTATTTATTCATGTTCTGCTTAGGACACTATCATTCTACTTACTTTCAGGAGATAAATCCATTTTATGGCGACAAAATCCGTTCAGATCACGTTATAATATACACTTAAGTAAAGCAGGTATAAATATCGGTTGGCATTCGAGTCGCTTGCTTACCGCTCGAGGGTCACTTTTCTAATGGTCCCTAAGCGTACACGTCATAAAGCAAATCTGACATGCGGGTTCGATGAACAAAATACCAATCTATAGAACTAGTAACTTAAAAATCCCTAGATAGAAACATGATTTTTTGACTTTTGGCCAGCTTTTCGGCGTTTCGTCCCACTGTGTGACGGATCCGATTTAGGAGTTCGCCAGACCATTTGGCATTACGAAATTGGTCAAAATCGGCAATTTCCGAAAACTCTCAAATTTCATGGAAATTTTTTAATTTTTATTTACCACCCTCTTAGTTTAAGTCCGATTAAATTGAATTTTTTATGAGAGCCAATTTAGACCATTGTTATCATGATTTACATGACAAAAATGCAAACAATATTATGTCACTAGTAATATGTTTTTAAAAAGTTTGTGACAAGAAATTTGTTAAAAATGAAGCAACAAATACTCGATGGAGAAAACTTTTTTTTTAAGGGTAGATGTGTATAGAAAGCGACATAGTTGTAGCCAAAGAATCAAAGACACTTTTTATTTTTTACTAGTGCTCTTATATATCGCGCATTGCAAAAATAACCTTTTTACGTGTAATGAAAATGTATCTTCTGTTGGAGGCAAATCTCTAAAATGAAGCACCAACCATTATAAGTAATAATACAGTTCTGTTATCAAGAAGTTTCAAATTTAACATAACATAGACAACCATAGAAATTAATGTTACTCGCCCAATGCCAGTTTTACAGGTTGGAAATATATGAGTTCGTAATTCGTCCATATTTCCCATAAAATTTGGCCGCTAGTACATCGAAAGTAATGTTCTTGTACCAAGAATGCCACTAAAAGAAGCAAAGCCAAGCTTTTTAGAAATTACAGCCTACTGCAAGTGCAAATTATTTACTTGTACCGGGTGGACCAATAATCCGATTCCCCGGCTATATCTCAGGAACTGTTCATAGCACAGCTTTGGGATACAAATTTCCATAGTAAAAGCGGCCAAGTTAAATCGCTGGAAGTAACTTTCAAGTTTCCAGCTTTACCGCTAAAGGGCATAATCTTTATAGAAAAATTTAAAAACAATTTTTTTATAAAATACGTCCAACCATAGTAGGTAAATAAATTAGCATGATAATTTCTGCACAAATTTTGTTAAATACTTTTTTCTCTAGAGTGGAAATGTTTGTATGAAGAAATGCCTATAATTTTGGTTTGGATCAACCTATCTTAACGAAATTATTCTCATTCGAAAGGGGATAGATGAACCAATCGCATCTGTTATAAAATAATTGCATTTAGTTTTAATTGTTATAGATAGAGGGCACTTTCGAATACAAAAAATTTAAATTTGTCTATGTTACAATTTTTAAGTATTGTAAATTACAACAGAAACTGATTAAATTCGTAACCAAATGGCGCAAACCGCCTGTCAATATCTCTTGTCTAACTCGAGATAGAAGTAAAAACGTGTAAACATACGTAACTAGTATTGGCTCACTCTGTATTATAACTTAAAATAACAAAATATATGCGAAGGAAATCACACACATTAAAACTCAATGTCCAATTAAATGTTCAAAATGTTTTCCATCATTGTCTACACAAAGACATAACCTATCGCGGGTAGGAATAACAGCTGCTTCAATCTCAGCTATGGATATACTATTTATTGCGTTTCTAATCCGTTGTTTCAAGTCTTGTCGTGTGGTTGGTCAAGTTTGAAAGACTAGCTCCTTCAATCTTCCGCATAGATAAAAGTCTAGACATGTTAAGCCTGGAGATTCAGATGGCCATGAAAATATACTTCCCTTTCCTAGTTTCTTCAAAGAAAATACGGTCCTATGATTTTTCCGCGTACCCATTTCTTTCATAATATTCTTTCCTGGTCTCTTGTTCGTATTTTATTCTTCCTTCTTTTATTTCCTTCCTGCATTCTTGTAATATCTTACACTCTGATCTTCTACTTATTTCGTCCTGGCACTTCATTGCCTTCTTTCCCGCCTCCGCCCTTATTTTTTCTGCTGGCACCTCTCTGATGATGTATCACGGTGTTTCTTTTTCCACTCAAAGTACCCATTTCCAGTATTTTCCATGCAGGCCTTCTGTCGCGTTATACTCCTTCCACCTCCACACTTCCGCCCCGTACAACACCAAACTTTTTATTAGCTTTTGAAATAAAAATTTCCTTTTCATTAAGTCCATTCCGAATAGTCCTTGTCCTACACCCCACACTTGCCCTATCAATTTATTCCCTTTTATATGTTCTACATCTTCATTGTCTGGTCTCATCATGCATCTCGAGTAGGTGAATTCCTTTATCTGCTGTATCTCGTCTTCCCTCCATTTTAACTCCTCCTTTTTCCTTTTTCCTCCCTCTTTTCTTAATACGATTACCTTGGTTTTGTTTCCATTTACTTCAAAATCTTTCCATTTTAAGTATCTGTCGATAGTTTTTAACATCTTCATTTTTTTTCTTCCTTCGCTATTAACACTATGTCATCAGCGTATGCCAGCGACCACACTTTCCTATTCCCCACCACCACTCTTCCTTCTTGTTGCCCGTTTAATGTCTTCTCGAGATCTCCTGTGTATATCGTAAACAGGATTGGGCTCTGTGGGCATCCTTGTCTCAGTTCCTTCCTTGTTATGAATACTTCACTTAATTCCCCATTCACCCTCACCCTATTGCTCGTTTCTTCCTATACTTCTTCCATCCTTTCTGTCAGTCTTTCGTTCATCTTCTTTTTCCTCAAGTATTCACACAGCTTTTGCCTGTTCGCCCTGTCAAATGCGGCTACAAAGTCCACAAACACCGCTACCATTTTCTATGTCCTTATTTTCCATGTGTTTCAAAATGTATATGTTGTCTACCGTACTTTTTCCTCTCCTATATCCTACCTGTCCATCTGGTAGCAGTTTTTTTCTTCTGCTTCCACCTTCAACCGATCTTCCTGTACCGTTGCGTATATTTTATATGCCATGTTTAGTAAAGTGATTCCTATGTAATTTTTCACTTTTTTGTACACCGGACATACGTGTCCTCTCCATCTCTCTGGGAATCCTTCACCCTTCTATATTTATTCATTTCAGATATCCTTTTTTCCTACCTTTTCTGCTCTCTATATCCACTCCTCACCTTGTATCCCATCTTCTCCGGCCGATTTACCTTTTTTTATCTTCTGTATTGTCCTGCCTCATATGTTTCATATGTCTTATTGTTTTGCCCTCCTTCTTCATTCTGTATATCCTCCCCCTTCAGTACCTTCTTGAAATATCTCTCCCATTCGTTTATCTGTATTCCCGCTTGCGTCCTTCTATTTACTTTCTTTAGATATTTCCATACGTCCTCTTCACTTTTTACATTCCTTATCTGTTCTTCATTTTTGTCTTTGCTTTCTTCCTTTTCCTCTCGCATGTTTTCTTGTATTTATTTACTGCTTCTTTGTGTTCCTCTTTTTCTACGTGCTCTTTCTTCCACTGCCTTAGTGTTCTTCTTGCCTTCTTCTTGGCCTCCTTGCATTCTCTGTCCCACCATTGCTTCCACTCAATTTTCTCCTCTTTCCATATTTTAAACTTTACTTTGTCCGCTGCTTCCTCCATTATCACTCTCATTTTTTCCACGCTTTTGTACACCTTTCCCATCCCATAGTGTCTTTCTCTCTTTATACCCTCTTCTGTGCATACCTTCTAGGTAGATAATTCCTCTACTCTTCTCATATCCTCCCTTTCTCCCCCTTGCATTATCTTTTCCAATGGATGATGATCTGATTCGATCCTCTCCCCTACCTTGAATGTTTTCACCTTTTCCTCCGCCTCTGCATTCGTTATAATGTAGTCAATTATTGATTTTCCCCTTGCTTCTATGTATGTATACTCTTCCCTCTCACTTTATTCTCTGTTCCTATTCATTACTTCCCACCCCATTTCATTATACACTTCTAACAGCCCTTTCCCTTGGAGATTTGACACTGTCTTTATCTGTCTTTTTCCCGTCCCTCTCTTCTCTTGTATTCCCCCTTCTTCGCCTATTCTCGCTTTAAAGTCCCCTCCTATTATTATCATATCTTCGCCTTTCACTTCTATCAACACCTCTAAATTTTCCCTTGTCTCTTTCGTCTTTCTGCTGTATACCGTCACTACTTTTATATTTTCTTTTCCCCACTGTATGTTCCTTTCCACCATCCCTCTTCTTTGTCGCACTTTCTGTTAATCCTTTTCTAACCATTTCCTTTTTATGGCCACTATTATCCCTCCCTTAGCTCTTCCTTTTCTGTTGTTTCTTTCCGCGTCTATCATCCCTTAAGAAATCACTTGGCCTTTCCCTTTCCCACCACTCCTGATACTTTTCTTCTATCCATGTCCATTCACACCATACTCCCAAACCTATTGATCTTATCCTTTAATCCCGCTACGTTCCAGAACATTATCTTTCGTTCATTCCTTCCTACCTGTCTTCTTTCCCTACTTTCTCTTTGTTTGCTTTGTTTTTCGTTTCCATTTTATTTACTCATTTTTCCGTTACCCAGCCGTTTTGTCTCTCTCCATTTTTCTGTATCTTACCCATACTGTTTTTCCCTTCGCTCTCCTTTCCGCCGCTCTGTTCCGTATTTATTTTTGTACCTCCCTTTATTCCTTTATTGGGTCGTGATCTATGTAAATTCCTGCGGTCCTTAGTTTTCTCTTCTCTATCATAAACTTTCGCTTCTCCTCCGCCACCACCATGTCATTTTCCCTCTACCTGTTTATCACCATTACTTTCCTAACTTTCGCTCTAACCTTTAGCTTCTCTACCAACATCGCTCTTAATTCTTTATTCGGTTCCTTGCTTGTCCACCCCTTTATTACAATGTTATACTTCCTTTTCTTCTCTCCTCTTCCTCTGCTTTTTTTTCTATACTTTCTAACAATTATTGTTTTTCCCCTCCCATTCTTTTACTCTTTCCTCCATTTGTTGTTTCATTTTTTTGATGTCTTTCCTTATTCCCTTTATATTTTCTTCCATCAGCTTCCTCAACTCACAAAATAATTCCTTTATTTCTTCCATTTCTATCTCTTCCTCCCTGTTTTCATTTTGCACTATTACGCTGCAACCACCTTTATTTTCCTCTGTCTTTTTTATATCTGGGGATCTTATTACCTTGTTCCCTGTTTTAAACACTCTTTGCATTTCTATCTCCTCTTCTTCCCTCTCCCTTTTATTCATACCCTCCTTCTCTTGTCTTTCTGTCCCTTTTCTTCCCCAATGCACGAATTCAGTTTAATGATATTTTCAATTAAAATAATATTTGCCTATTATTAAAATATTCCATTTATACTAAATAAATTAAAAATAAATTACACCATTCACAATGGAAAATGTACTGTCAAAGGTTACCCGCGTATCGTTTAGTATTCAATAAATCTATAGCAACATAATTTTAAATTTAATAACTGTAAAATTATATTTGTCGGACAATAATTATTTACCACCTTATTTATTGTGGTCAAAATGTTCACTTCTTTACGCTCTATTAGGATCTATATTTACATTTTCCGTATCACTTCCCGATACCAGCGCGCCACCTAATCAGTTTAGTTTTTGATAACGGATTAAAGTTTCTAAAAATTCCATTTTCACTACCACTGAACACATAAAAACTATATCACACGGTCGAAATCGTTCAGTTGATCTTATGGTACAAGACTCGCCCATATCACCTTTCCTCACGAAGTCACTTTTAAATTCCGATTTTAAGCAGCTTTATCGCGATTTTCTTCAAACCAACACTTAACAATTAAACTATTCAATCAACTAGAAGGTAGTACACAAAAACTAAACTAAAGATCAATCCATAAACGTTCTTATAAGAAACATTAGCAGAGCACTTTCAAAACACGTCTTTGGCCCACTTTATCGGTACACATTCGATAAATATTGATGATCTGGCTATCTATTGACTTTGCGACCAAAGAACTTAGTTTGCATATAAACATTCCATAGACTAATTGATACGTTTCTTTATAGAAACTCTGATAATTCTCAATATCTGTAAAATATCTCCTAAAATATTCACTTTAGGTATAAAGAATGCATATATCATTCTAAAGAGAATTTTTTCCTGGTTCTAAACAAATCATAAAAAATATACCATCCTATTTAAAAAAAAGTTTTCCTCAATTTTCAATCGACAAGTTCGACAGCTGTTTTTTATAGCTAAAGGTAGTTATAACCGGAATTAGATTATTTTGCAATGAAGCGCAATTATTCGGTAACAGGACGCCTAATGAAAAAAACATCTCATAGTGTAGCGTTAAGTAATTATTAATATGTTAGTAAACCTCTGCAACGCTCAAAATTTTTAAACAATTGCGCTTAACTCTGGTAATATATAGTTCGTAGGCGTCATAAATGGTGTGCAAGAGCCATCTAATTTTTAACGGAGAATCCGTACAGTTGTTCCATTTAAAAAAAAAACACGGTCCTAAAGGGGCGCCCCTAGAAGTTGTAAATAATTGTATACATACTTATATAGAACATAAGTGTAAAAATTGAATACATTTGAACACGAGCAAGAAATACTAAATAAGCGACTTTATCGTGTAGGAATGCACTGATAAGTATGTAGTTACTACCTCCGTAGTAAAAAGTAGTTTTTTTTGGATTTACTCATAAAGTATTAAATTTTTACACTTATGTTGTATATCGAATTTGAAAAATTTCTATTTGGCAAAAATTACTTTTGAATCACAAAATTATCAATTTTTATAATTTTTGCAGTAACCTTTTGAAATATTTTTCTTTATTTGAATTCTCAATTATTTGGTTTCCATGGTGACCATGAACAAGGAATACTATATTTAAGTATGTAGCTCATTTTTATCACAAATTTTAAAATTGGGATTTTTTTGATAAGTATGAAACTGTTACGTTTAGGCAAATAAAGTTTTAAACAAACTTACCTTAATTTTTGACGCTAAATCGATCTGAGTAATAAAAAATAGGGGTTTCCATTTGATTTTTTTGAGCAACTTGCATTTTTTGATAGTCAAGTTTAGACATTCAAAATTTTATTTTTATTAAAAATACAAATGTCATTTTTTGCAGACTATTGCAATAAACCTTTGTCTACAACACCTCAAAGTTTTATTCAAATTGTTTGACAGGAACAGAACAATTAACGAGTTATTACTAAGACCGCATCTGTGAATTTTTTTAGAAAAATATTTTTTTTTAAAACGACTGAAATTTCGTATCTAGTTTATTTAACAAACTTACCTTAAAATTCGACATAGAATCCAAAAATGTATTAATATACGGAGTGTTCCATTTAAAATAAGCGACCAAGTACCGACTTCCGGTATAACAGGAAGTGGTACGAACGTGGAAATATTTTAGATAAGTTAGCCCTAACATCATTACCCTGTCACCAAATTTATATAATATTTATATATATATATATATATATATATATTTGTTTATTTATTTATTTAAATAAGAAGTTTTTCTTGTAAACCTGTGTAATAAAATGTAAAAATTAATTCAACGTTTCGGGAACGTTCTTTGTTCCCTTTGTAACGAATTTATTTTGACAATTACAGAATTTGAAGCAAGGTAACTATTTAAATTGAATCTGAACGAGCGTGTTTGGCTTCGGGTAGTTGGTCTAGTTTATGATGTAGAAAGTGTAGAAGTGGAGATGTCAGGAATAGTTCCAGCATAGGTGTCTGAAATTTCTGGAAGATTTGGAGTTGGCTGAAATCTCTAATCAACTTGTTTTATGATGTTCTTCCAAATCTGCGGTATTCTGAAAGTGCCATCTCATTTATTGAGGGCGTTTGGTCTTCTTTCAATTTCAACTGCTTCTCTAATAGTTCGTTCGTGTAAGGTTTGTAGAGTTGCAATTAAACGGATATTTGGTGTCCTGTGTCTAAATGGTGTGCCGCTAAAGATGATGAAGGTTTGTGCTGTTTAATTGCTAGTTTGAGTTCATCGGCTCTCGAATATAATATTATATTAGTTTGTCCGATATAAATTCTTGGGCAATGTTGTACGGTATCTCATACACTCCTTGGCTCTCATTTGAGCTTTTGGCTTTGGGGTTTCCTAAAAGTTGGGACAAAGTTGAGTGTCGTTTTTGGGAAATGTCCTTAATATTTTGTTTGTAATACACTTTATATAAGGTAGAATAAGAGTAATCTCGTATTCGTTGTTTGACAAGTTATTATTTCTGGGTCTACTTACTTCGTTGATAATTTTCGATATTTGTTGATCTTTGTATCCATTTTGAAGTAATATTTTATTAATAATCTTGATCTCTTTCGTTTTAGAATTTTTGCCAGATAAGTGGTAAGAGCGGTACATCAAAGATTTCATAACGCTACGAAATTGACCAGGATGATGGTGTGAAAAAGTGTTCAGGTATCTATTCGTATGAGTTGGTTTTCGGTCAATTCTGTGTGTAAATTTACCATTAGGAGGTCTTGTTATCGGAGTGTCCAAAAAAGGGAGCAACTTATTTTCTTCAACTTGTATAGTCAATTGATGTCATGAATTTGATTAATGTATCCTAGAAAACTATTCAAGTATTCTTTTCCATGGGGCCAAACTACAAATCTCTTGTCAACGTAACGAAACCAATATTTAGGTTTTAAATATGCAGAATTTAAAGCAGAGGTTCCACATATACATTCGCAAAAGCTGGCGAGAGTAGCAAACTCATAGCCGCTCCTTGAATTTGTTTGTAGAATTGTCCTTTGTATATAAAATAGGTTGAGTGCATACAGTGGTTTGTCAATTTGAGTATATTTTGCTTTACTGAGTGTTTGCCTTCTAGAATTTTCATCCTGTCTTCAATAGGTATTTTGGTAAAAAGTGGCGTTACGTCGAAACTAACTAAAGTGTCATTTGGATCGAAGGGTACATTTTTGAGTTTGTGTAGAAAACCATACGTACAGTACCTACGTTTCCGAAACGTAGAACTTTATTTTTACATTAGTTAGTACCTCGTATTGTAGGTACACCAATAAATTTAAAATTGTACAATAAATGAGTTATTTAGAATAAATGCTGTGACTATTTCTTACATGTCTAATTAAGATTTCTTTTATTGAAGGAGAAGAAAATTTTACAATAAGTTGTTGTGAGTTGTAAACTTGTTGTAACTTTTGTGTAATCAGATTTTATATATTTATTATTTCTAGATCACCATTGTGGACAGCGCTAACTCACGCACATGCACTTGTGTTAGAAGATACCGACAGATGACAAGACGACAAAGAAGAACATTTAACAGATCCTGTAATTCCGCATATAGTACCTTTACCCTTTGTACGAGGACACTAATGTACATATAATTATTAAATGAATTTAAGGTATAGTTAATATTTGTTAATACACATTTCTAAAAACATGTACAGTTCGACTATATTTTAGATTAAATGTTATTCATGTTTTACGGGAGTGGTTAAAAACCCTTATTTCTGCATATTTATTAGGATACAGATGTGCATACCCGATTGCCAATCTATTTATCATTGTAGAAGACCAATGTAAAATATATGATTCATTAAATATATTTAGTTATTAAGTGATAAGAAAATAGTTTAAATAAATTTTTTTTTTACTTATCTTATACGTTATTGGTACTGTCATAAAAATATTCTTTGCAGGTAAAAGGTAAAATTGGTAAGCTATTGTCAATTATAGAATTAGTTAACAGTATTAAGGGTAAGTAATAATAGTTTATTTGACAGTATATTTGTACATTATAATGCCCGTTTTAAACATAAATTACTTTGCTTACATTAAAACAACACAGCGTTACCTATTTTTATTTTCTTGAAAGCTTTTTATAACTAGAGGCACCATTATTACGAATACCTTTTATAAACCACTTTTTATTTTTGCTTCAAACGTAGATTTACAAGTGGTTAACCTTTTTGCACTTTTGATGTTTTCTGCGCTTTTAAAGCACAATTGAATACAATTATGAACACAATGAGTGCATTTGATTGAAACTACTTCATAATTTGTTTGACTCATACTACATTACAAAAATCCTTGACAAAATCTTTTGTAATCGGAACAAAAAATACGGTATATGAAAATATAAACTTTCACCATTATCACACATAATAAAATACTTATCCTTTTTGTTTTTTTTTTAATGGCGTATTTTAAATTATACAATCTAAACGTTTCGATAACACTTACAGTTATCTTCGTCAGTAGTAACAGTTTGAGAAACGTATGAAGGAATCTATAAAATAAAATTTTAGTAAAGAATAACATAAAATTTAATTTTATGGTTGGTTTATACGTTTCTCAAACTGTTACGTTGATCGCAAGGTGATGTTTATGTTTTTTTTTCAACTTTTACAAAATTGTTTACATCTTTAACAATTTTAACACGTATTACTACTGACGAAGATAACTGTAAGTGTTATCGAAACGTTTAGATTGTGGAATTTAAAATACACCATTGAAAAGCCCAAAAAAGATAAGAAATACGGTAATCTTAGCTTATGAATTGAATATTTACAATTTAAATTACTGACCTACATTGCATTAAGTTGGACCATGACCTAGTCAACCATCTCATCTTATGGCGGTAGAACCAGCATAAAATAATCACGCATTTTTATCTTTAACGTTTTGTTAGAATTAATTATACCACACAATATACAGATTTTTTTTTATTTTGCGTTTAGAATATATACATTATGATACTCAAATTTTGTTTCATAATGTTCCACTTTATGAAATCAAATCTTTTTCATGTTGATATGTAATCTAACGAAGTTCTTTGTTAATATAAACTTACGGACAGCATAACCTATAACCTGTGCTGAAATTAAAAGCAACATTTCTTCTTACATGAATTTACAATGGAAATGCTAATCAACTAATAGTAACAAAATATGAAATCAGTGTGGTGACAGTAAAAATTCAAATTGTCGGACCTACCTTAGAACGGACTAGAGAAGATAGAATTGTTTCCATTTTGCAACATTGCTAAGTTTGTAACAGAAATAATGGTTAATGAGGGTTTTGAATTTTTTAATTTCAAGTGAACTTTTTGCGGAAAATGTCGTTTGTTGCATTTACAATAACATCAGCATCTTCTTAGCTGCCTCTAAATCAACGAAACTGGACAAATAATAGTAATAAAAGGAGTTTAAGTTTCACAGAAAAAATCGAACAATGTGGAATATTCGAATTCAACAAAATAATGTCTCTTAGACCTAGATGTTTAGGTGTATGTGGAAAAAACCATAAAATATCTTTGTATTCAATTATCTAATAATTAGAGGTTGCTATACTCAAAACTGAATGGACGATTTAACCTTTTCATATTGTATGTCAATAGTTATTTATATCATTAAAGATCATTTTCCCAAAAATTGTTTTTGGACGTGCGATACACAACATTTTTTGTGTTTATGGCATTGATTCACTAAAAATATTTTCAAAAATGTGTTTGATGACTCCATGGTATTGTAAGTCATGTGGCACTTTTGAACTCCTACGTGTCAAACGGCTCTAATATGCATGATAGCTGTCAGAAATTATTCATGCATGAATGGACAACTAGATCAAGTATGGGAACTTCTGGAATGATGTAGAGAAGATTGATGATATTGGGAGATACGAACGGATGGGTGGGTGTACAGAGAGAACATACTAAACACGTTCTAGGAAAGTTCGAAGACCAAAGAGTCAATGAGCGGAGAGGAGCCTGTTTGGATCTAATACGTTGTTTAAACATAAAAATGTGCATATGCATACATGGAAAGGAGGTGAATATAAAAATATGATTGATTTGATAGCATCTGATCGACGACTTAGAGACCGGGTGAGAGACGCAAAACTAATGCGCCGAGTTTTCAAGTTTTCATCTAATACAAATTTGGACAACAATGAATACTAATGCGCCGATCGGAGTGTGGATCGGACCACTTTTTGATTGTATCGAGAGTGTGTTTAGGGAAAAAGTGGGTATGGAGAAGAAAATCAAACGTAATGCGAACTTCCGGAATTATGGTAGACAAACTAGTAGATAATGGTGCGAGAATGAAATACGCAGATCCTGCGAGTAAAGAGTTTAACGTGAATGAAACAGTGTGGAACGAACAAATAAAAGACACTGACGTTGAAAGTGCATAGATAAGCTTGAAAAACTGTGTTGTCAATTTGACTGTGCGGTTATGTGGAAGAGCGACTGTAGGTAGACAGGAAAAATGTGCTTGGTGGAATGAATCGATAAAAAAAGGCAGTATGTAAGACAAAATATGCGTACGTGGCAATGATTGCTGCAAAAATTGAGCATGAGGAAAAGAGATTGTGTGAGGTGGCCCAAAACAGAACGCTGTAGGAGTGATGAATACGAGCAACGAAATGGTATGAGACGAAGGTGAAGTGAGGAAGTGCTGACTAGAATATTTCAGAAAGCTGTACAGTAGCGAGGAAAGTGAGACTGAAGGGATAAATGAGGTACAAAAAAAACGGCAGGAAGATTGAAACACGCTAAAAGAGCATGCATAGATAAAATCACTGGTAAAATGCTAAAGTATGGAGGTGCAAAGCTTATACGATGATTGTATGAATTATTCAATGTATGCATTAAGTGTGGAAATGTGCCGAGGGATTGGAAGAGCGCGATCATTGTACCACTGTATAAGGGTAAGGGGAAGAAAAGTGATTGCAAGAACTACAGAGGAATAAGTTTTCTCAGTGTGTCTGGTAAAGTATTTGGAAGAGTACTGATAGATAGACTACGAGAAACTACACAAACTAAGATTTGGGATGTGCAGTGTGGCTTTATTCCTGGGAGAGGATGTGTTGATCAGATGGTTTGGAAAAGTATTTGAGTGCGAACAGGGAGCTGTACTGTGCGTTTGTAGATCTGGAGAAAGCATACTAGTGAATAGGGAAAAGCTTTGGAAAATATTAAATCAATATGGCTTAAATAAAGGTCTAATAAACAAAATAAGAGCAGTATACAACGGTAGCCGGGCATGTGTTAAGGTGAGAGTAGGTGTGCGTAAATACCTTAATATTGAGCAAGGCGTGCGACAAGGCTGTGTGATGTCACCGTGGTTGTTCAATGTATACATGGATAAATGTATTAAGCAAACATGTACCGATACAAATAGTGTAATGGTTGGTGACATAAATGCACGAGATCTGGTGTACATGGATGACACAGTCTTATTAAGTGACAGTGCGGATGAGCTACAAACTGTTCTGAGCAAGTTTGATACAGTCTGTAAGAGCATGGGCCCAAAGGATAATGTGAACAAAGCTAAAATTGTGGTATTCAACCGGGAAGGTGGAGAGCAGAGGAGTACTTACACTGCAAGATGAAATTGTGGAACAAGTGGACGAGTTGGTATATCTATGTAGAGTGTTTACTACAGGTGGTACAATGGATGTGCCGATTGCATGAAGGGTCAATGCTGGAAGGAAGGTGATTGGAAGCATGTGGACGATAATGAGAAACGAAAACATGAGCCTAATTGCGAAACGAGCAATCTATAATGCGTGCTCAGTACTGTATGGAAGTGAGACATGGGTATGTCAAAAAAAAATACACAAGAGAAATAAATGCCGTGAGTATGAGACTCCTGAGAAGCACATGTAGTAAAAGGAGAAGAGATAAGATAAGAAATGAGTGTATAATGACGGAGTGTGACGAGGAAAAGACGATGATGGATAGATATAAAAGTAGTGCATTACGTTATAATATAATATATGTGGGTCCGGTTAGAGGAAAAGGCCGGCCCAGGAAGGCGGCGTAAAACTTTCTGAATGTAGTACAATGTATAATAAGAGAAAGAAAGATAAGGAGTTTTAAATATAAAAGGACATGTCAGAGACAATGTATGAATCTTGTGATACTAGAGAGGTATGCGGAGATAAGAAATTACGGAGAAAGATTGTGAATGAAAAATAAGCAACAGAAAGGGATTGTTTTGCCTACCCGAACCAGTGCAAATCAGTAGGGTAAACTATGGAAGGAAAACAATGTATGCAACATTTGGACCACAGAATGGTAAAAGTATCGACGAACAGATTGTGTACAATGTTTCTTATGTCATAAATGCGTTTGTGCGGATGTAATAAACACGAACCCTTCATGAATGTGTGAAGAATGTGAATAGGATGATTACATGAAAAAACATTGTTTTCAAATAGGTTAGACTGATTAGGGAATTCTGAATAGCACTTATCTAACTAGTCCTTAAATTATTAAGTGTAACATTCTAAAACTTTAGTTTGACAATGCGTTTTACTAATAGGGATCACATTAACTTTTTGTTAGGGTTACTACATAAGTAAGTATCTTAAAATAGCGCTGCTTACTATGCACGCACCAAGAGTAAAATTGTTATGTATTAAGGGCGTACGAGATTTTTGTGGTTGCAGGTGCAATTTCAAGCCCGAGCGTGTTAGCACGAGTGCTAGAAAATCGGTTATGTCCGCAATACATACAAAACTTTATGCCCGATTAATATCTTAATTATCTAAAATGAATTATAACCTTAATTATTTTCACAAGAAATACATTTCTAATTTATGACAGTAGGTATCAGTGCGTTACCATGAAAATGATTGCAAAAGCAGGCTTGGCAAATTGATAATGCATTTGACGTTTTGGTTTAGATAGTTTTAAAGTCAATAACTGAGATATTTACAGAAATAAGATGAATGAAATTGAGAAATTGCACCACCTAGTATAAACATGACTAATTGTAACAATTGCATTGTAAATATTTTTAAATAAACTCATAGTTTTGTGCCTATTGTTTTCAATTTTTGACATTTCATTATAGTCTTCTGGATCATGACGTCCACGGGCCAAAAAGAGACGGTTACATCAATAAAATTTTAGTTATAATTATCATATTATAATGTAATCGTGCATAAATTTACTTACGTCTAGATATTTTTCTCTCTATCACCGTCCTTTAGTTTCATTTTTACAAAGCTGAGTATAATTTGCCTAAACCTCTAATGTAACTGGTTCGAGGGCTTCATACCATAAATTCAAAACCATATTTCTTCTCGATGTTATGAAGCTAAGGTATGAGCAACATATTCGGTAGATCCTGCTATAACGCATTGAATTTTCTCACAACCTTGATGTTTGAACATTTCAACGTTGAAATTAATTTTATTATCAATTAACCACTTTTGAATACCAGTCTGCCTTGGTGCTAACGTTTTTGTGTTTTATTTTTAATTGAACTATAATATGACACATTGTTCATAATTGTAACTGATGATTCGTTTAATTTTGTAATAATTGATTTTCCAAACATTGCAAAAAGTTGTTGGAATTCATTCCACCATCATAACCCGAAGTTTGAAGAAGATGAAAGAACAAACTCAGCATTCATAAACCTCTCATCGCTTCCAGTGTATATAACAATGTATCTAAAAATAAAGCATTTCAGTTTCCAAATATGTATCGTTAGTCTTTCATTCAAATTTTAATCTATTCAGGATTTAAGATTTCACTGATAAGTGTCAAGTATATGTACACCATAATATACCTATGTATTGAATTTCTTTAACATGACATTTCTTACAAATTTAACAGTAGTAAAGATGTCATTCCCTTACCGAAACTTTGAAAAATTTGTAAAATTAAAATTAATTATTAGAAGTAACATGTTGTAAAAATCGAAAAAACAAAAATAGGAGTAAATATTATAGATAACCGGAAATGCTTTATTTTTAATGTAAATTGCATTAATTTCCATTAAAATATCTACCTGTTCCTTTTACATGAGTGATTTTCACAATTTAAAACCATATATAAAAACCATATAAAATCTCACGATAGTTCTATTCTGAAATATCAAAGCTTCATCGATGTGCACGGTTTTTTTTAAACCCCACGTCACTTATTTAAACAATTATCTGTTAGTGTGCCATCGCAATAAGCTTGGTAATGCTCCAAACCAATTCAATAGGGTTAAATATACAACGGTATGGAGAAAGCCGTAGAACTTTGTAAGCTATATGAGGTTTATTTTCTAAAAACCAATTGGTGCAACGGATATAATATTATACGCTTACTTTGCGAATTTAGCCATTAACTCAGTCTTTAATGATCATCACACAATTCGATACCTTGTCTATAACCATTTTTAAATTTTCAAAGTTTTCCAAGACGTATTTGAAAATTTTGTTACGGTCATTGTCACTGTGTGTTAGAAGTTTTAATAGATATTAGGAACCTTAATGTTAGTGTCAAAATCTATTAGTTGACAGTAAAGAGTATTAAAATAAAATTTGACTGTCACTGGTTTGAAAACATTTGGTATGCCAAAGGTGCAAATTTTGCAAAGATCAGGTCAAGACGGTGCCAAATTTTGTATTCATTTAATACAGTTACCTACAGTTTTTTTAAAGTTCTAATCGTTACGGTTTTGGGTTACAAATAAGAAGTGGTCATGAATCATTAAGTAATTACCGAAAACTCTTCGATAGATAGATATCTGAAGGTCTGACGATTGCTTAGAGTTTTGGTTTAAAATAAATATAATTTGTGAGAATATGAAGTACTGGATATTTTTCGAGTCCTGATGCGTTAAATTATTGTTAAGTGTAAACAAAGTTTTCAGTTTAATAATCGTTGTTACCGATGTTTTATTCTGTAAGTTTGCGGTGCAACATTTATTTTTTCCGGACACGGAACAACTTCCAGTTTATTGGAGATGAGGTTAAAGTAAAAAGAAATTACATCCTTAAAATCCAAATAAATAAGTTTAATTAACTTATAGTATAGTATAGATTACCTTTAGAAAAATAAAAATGTTGCAGTTTTAAATATCTAAAATTGTAAGATGATGACGAGAGTTTCTTGAGTTAGAGTTGGAGTTGTAGGCTTTACTTAGGATGCGCAGGCTTTTTTGTTGAATTTTCGACGATTGTGGTTGATTAGAAATTTTGTAATGTCGGTTTGTTGAGACAGTAACGATCGAACATTAAAGACGTGTAGAGAAACGGTAGTACCCAGTTGGGCATGCGAGCTAGTTGAACTAAGCAGTATTTTGAGTAAGTAGGAGTTGTTATCCCAAAAAGTTATCAAAGTCGTTCTTAGGCTTGTACATTTTATATCATTTTGGAGGTTTCCTGTAGCATTTAAGGAGAAAAGTCGTGATCAGTTCTAGTTTTTAGGTTAGTTTATTGTACAGTGCAGAGCCGGAGCTGGTTTATTATTAAAATAGAAAGATCCTTCTGTTTGGTATTGAAGCTAGTACAACGCTTCAACAGACCAAAAAGGTTTACCGACGGCAAGTGCATTTGTTGTTTTTAATTAAATAACGACTTTATGTTCTTTTCGTTCAGAGAAGTTAACATGGAAGTTTAAAAAAAGACTTAAGGGAGAAAAAATAAACTCTGTGAGCTGATAATTACCTTTAGATCAGTGCTCTGGGGAGATTCATATTAGGGAAGTGGACTAGTCCGTCTCAGTATCTGATTGTAATGTCTAGTAGTAGCCTAAGATGCAGACATCATTGTCACAAATTTATCACATGTGATTGAAATTATTTTGTGCATATGTGCTTGGCTTTCAGTTATGAGTGTTTACTGGGTGAGTAGAACACGTCACCAGCTACTGTTTGCTTGTTTGTATCAGTAATTGAGTCCGCCTTTAAGAAATTTGTTAATTTAAGCTGGTGGACGGAATTATTCAGACAGCGACGTGTATAACATTAATTAGTATTATTTCTAAGAAATTGGCAAGTTCATCCTTTCCTATGTTCGGAAAATGCTTTAGCAAATTTCAAGGGGCAAAAACATAAAACTGTGTAAATCAACTTTTAAGCTTATTGTTTATGATTTCGACTTCGACGTGCGGCCAAATTCACATATTCACCTGACACCTGACCGCATACATATATATATATATATATATATATATATATATATATATATATATATATATATATATATATATATATATATATATACACATCACAAAAAGTCTAGGATATTTTTTTTTAATAAAAACTCAAGTATTTTGGTTTTTGAAGTGGTTTGCATATAGTAAATTAGCACAATGCTTTTAAAATATTCTAAATTAAAATTGTTAAAAAAACAAAAGAAAACAGCCTCAAAAAACTTTAATGAAGTTTATTAGCAAAAAGTTGATTTTATGTAATCACAAGAAATTGAAGTGTCATCACTTAAAATATACATTAATTAAATTTAATAAAGAGTATTGCCTCCTCTTTGATTTAAAACGGCTCTGCATCTTCTAGGCATTGATAAAATTAAATTATCTATTGCATCTTGTGGTAACTGTTGCCAGTGTCTTACAAGGGCATCACGAAGCTGGATCTGAGTATGAATTTCGGCCAATTCACTTTCAATGCTTCTTCCCAACATGTCCCACACGTGTTCAATAACGTTTAAGTCTGGGGACTGGGCAGGCCATGGTAAAACAGAAATGTTTTCGTTTACCAGCCACTCGGTAACAGCACCTGCAACGTGTGGAGTGGCATTATCATGCATCAGCATGAACTCAGGTCCAACAGCACCTGCGAATGGAAGCACTATAGCCCGCAGTACCCTATTCAAATACCCATCGGCATTTAAAAACTTTCTAGAAAAACGAGATCTGTTTTTCCGCCAATGCAGATACCACCCCACATCATTACGGTACCTCCTTTGTAAGAATGGAGCTCCTGAACACATCTGAGCCTTTCTAAGTTACCAGGTTGTCTCCACACTCTAAGTCTTCGACTGTCAGGGTGTATTCAAAACCGAGATTCATCTGTGAACAAAACTCTAGACCACTGGTCCTCTGTCCACAGAATATGCTCTGCATCCCACTCTACTCTGCGTGCTCGATTACCATGCCGAATTGGTGGAGCTCTTATTGGACGTCGGGCATGGAGATCAGCTTCATGCAATCGATTTCTGATTGTTTGAGAACATACAGTTACATTATGAGTGGTCCGAAGCAGTGAAGTCAATTGTTTAGCCGTAGTTGTTGGACGTCGTCTAGCTTCCAATGTTAAGTAGTGATCTTGAACTGCGGTAGTAACGCGTCCACGACCTGGATGTTGTTCACTAGGATCTGCGGATGTCCTATATCTACGCCATAATCTGCTAATAACACTTTGAGAGGTGTTTAAAGTTGCTGCAACATCCACTTGCCTTCGACCAGCTTCGAGCATACCTACAGCTCTGTTCATTTCAGCTAAATTTAAATGTCGTCGTTGTTGATTATCTTCCATAATAACACTGGAATTGCTTCACTTTCAGTTGAATTAACAATAAAGCATTTGCATTTGTTTGTTTGTTTTTTAAACAATTGCTATCGCTAATCGAAAGACTAGCACTAACATACTTGATCAATGACATAGGTATTTGTTAACAAAATTCATTGAAATATATATATATATATATATATATATATATATATATATATATATATATATATATATATATATATATATATATATATATATATATATATATATATATATATATATATATATATTGCTCAGAAAGTAACGGATAAATTCATTATTTTCGAAATCGTTAATTTGTGGCCAAAATCCGGCGACACGTCGATTTTTTACTTTGATTCCGGACTTTATGCAGTGACGCACATGTAGATATGACGTCGAAGTTCATATTTTTAAATGACAACCCTGTACGTTCTTCTCGGAAATCGATGCAACTCTTTCTCCTGAGTTCAAAAATCCCCTATTTATTGGGATTATTTGAAACAGTATGCGCGATATTAATTATTAAATGTGCCATAATTCGAAAAGCGATACGGTGTTAGTGTTGTCAATATTTGCGTTAAATTAAGAATCTGGGTACTAAACAGTGCACAACATTTATTAAAATACACATAACCTCAAGGAAAACAAATATAAAATAAGACTTGAAGGAGTTTTTGTCTTCCTGTGACAAAAATACGTGCTTCAAGTTTACCTATAACGATAAATAAATATGCGGGTTTCGGCCGCTTGAAAATAGAAAATAAACTCCATATCGAGTTAGCTAGTTGCTTGTTGTTTTGACAAAAGCCTACATTTCAATCACACCAGCTTCGTTCTTGACTAACACCGCACCACTTTTCGAATTATGCCACATTTAATAATTAAAATCGCGCATACTGTCTCAAATAATCCCAATAAACAGGGCATTTCTAAACTCAGGAGAAAGAGTAGCATCGATTTCCGCGAAGAACATACAGGGTTGCCGTTTAAAAATATGAACTTTGACGTCATATCCGGAAAGTTCGCAGCGCCATCTACATGTGCGACACAGCATAAAGTCCGGAATCAAAATAAAAAATCGACGTGTCGCAGGATTTTGGCCACAAATGAACGATTTCCAAAATAATGAATTTATTCGTTACTTTCTGAGCGCATACACATTATATATATATATATATATATATATATATATATATATATATATATATATATATATATATATATATATATATATATATATATATATATTATACACTGTAAAAATTCCCGGATCCCTAAATATTTCGGAAACGGGACTTCTAAAGAAAAAAACGTTTTAAATAAAGTTTTTGCATCACTTGCTAAACTATCTTTTAAAAACCGTCTTTATTATACAGGGTGCGTCAAAAATACGGTACACACTAAAGTTGCATTTCTTTAAATGGATTAGTATAGTTTTTTTTGTAATTTTAAATTCTGCATAAAATTTAAGCCTGACTTCTTGTTCTATGTGCCATACCTAAATTGATTAGATCAAACGATATAACGATTTTTTATTAAAATCACATAAATATTTAATTAAAAAGAGGGTAAAATTAAACAAAAACTTATTTAATTAAGTGTTGAAAGTGACTTCCTTGGACGGCTTGACATCAAATTGTCATAAAATCTACTGGTTACATTTTGAAGCATTGCTGCAGTTATGAGTTGACACTCGGATGTAATTCTTTCTTTCAATACGTTTATATTATCAGGTTTTGTAACTGTACTGTTAAGAATAAATGTTGATTCGTCAGAAAAAAACAATGTCATTAAAGAAATTATTATTAGCTTCCCATTTGTGCATCATGATCTCATAAAATTCCATCCTGCGATCAAAATCATCTTCAAACAGTTCTTAAACTAACGTAACCGTATAGGGTGAAATTTTGCTAGCCAGAACATTCCTGACGGACGAGTAACAAATATATGATTGAATGGCTACCTTGCGCAAAGACAAATTTGGATCTTCTCCAGGTGCTGCAAAACTTCCAAAGTTTATTCTCCACCATCAGCAACCACTTTCGGCCTTCCTGAACTCCGACGATTTTTGCAAGTTCCGGTGTGATTAAATCTTTGGATTGTCCTAATCACTGTAGATTTTGAAATAGGTGGCTGATTTGGAAACGTACTACTAGCTAGTATCATTTTCTTGATCTAATGAGTATGCGAGGAAGGCCTCTAAGGTGTCCACCCCACCCATAAACGAATTATACGTTCTTACCATTTGTGGACACTGAATTACTAAGTGTTGTTTCGACTTTCTATCCTATCTTTGAATAGCAAATGTTGCTTGGGCATTAGAGAAAGTACTTGCTAACACAACAGCTCGGTTATCAAACCATTTCAGACATCTTACCTCAATGTTTTCAACAAATATTCCTTTTTCTTCGCAGTATCCTCTACCTTTCTTTTTCAAAGCTGTATCGGTTGTAAAACCTAGTTTGGCAAATCTATTGACACTAATTACACCCAGTGCAAGAAACCCCATTCTGGAAAGTACCAAAAATAGCTTTAGTGTATAGAAGAAAAGAAAGAAAATCAGTCATCAAAATATATCAAATGGTTGCTTTGCAAATTTTGTACCAGTTTCAAAGAAATATTTGAACGCCTAAATCGAGATGGTCTTCAACTTGTTCAATTTTACTAGTAAATGTGTGAAAATTGTGAACTAGCCCTTTGGTATCACATATGACAAAGATTTTATACCCCAATTTGTAAGGTTTATTGGGAAGGTATTTTTTTAGTCCGGTTTTAACCTTGAAAGATTCCATCTGCTCATCAACACTGGGTGTTTATTCCTGGGGAATTTCTAGAATTTTTGAGTGCAATTTATCGATATAGGTATTTTATACAATGTGTCTCGATTTGGATCAGTTCGCTCTGGTGCCGTCGAATTATCAATCAAATGCAAGTTTTTTTTTTATTTCTTCCCACCTATCTCTGATCATTATATATGGTACTTGAGCTGCGAGACTTTGTGTTACCCAAAACATACGTGATTTAGTGAGGCTAAATATAGACATATACAGTACGTATCCAAGAAACTGCTCTAGCTCACTTTGATCTAAATATGGCAGCTTGTTAGCTGTAGAATTGAAAATAAATTGTTCTATACCGTCCAAAAATTTGCAAAAATATGTGACTGGTAACTTCACCTCTTGTGAAACAGGAATAGATCCTAGATAAGAAGGTACGTCTTTGACTCTATTACCGCGTACAGATTTCCAGACATTTCCAGACATTTACTTTACTTGTGGCCTTAGAGTTACTTGGTTTTGAATTTATGCCTTTGATTTCCGATGATTCTCCGGAGGTATCTCTTTGCGGAACTGTATCATGTGGTTCTTTATCTTCACTTAAAAGTTCCTCAGAAACATTCAGGGAAGAAGACGGGGGCTCCTAATCAATTTTGCCCGTAAAAACAGATGGATCCATAACCTGGTATAGAAATACCAGTATTACATAATAAAAGTAAAAAGAAAAATGCTAAATTATTCAAATACCAATTTACATGTTATAAAATATTCTAATAACGAGTGTACAAATTATACATACCCTTAACCTCTTATTCTAAAATGATGTTTACATATTCCATAATTCACTGCAAATTTTGTATAGTGTAAGTAGAAGGGGGTCCGAGTAGGCGGGCATAATTTTCATCCTTTGCTGACGTATTTATGGTCCTCACCCCGTAATTAGGGTTCTTTTGTCAGAAATTGTAGATGTACGGCTTAAGGTAAGTGTGGTTGTTCGAGTGAAAGTTTACAACAGGTTTAGGCAAGTTGAACGGATGGTGCTGATGAATGGTTGATTCAATAATAATAGACCACAGAATAGGTAAATCCGTATCTGTAATCACAAAACAACATTAAAAATCTGTACAGGTAATTCAATAAAGTAACTAAAATAAGGGGTTCGGGATAAATCCGATAATGATTACTTACCCATATCTTATTGGCTACCTCAATCTCTTGGTCCGTCTGGTGTTGCATTCATTCAGATTCATCTTTTCCAAACTTCTTGGAGCCCTATAAATTTCCAGATCGCATTTTAAACTTCTTATCTTTAACAGTAATTGGTCTATTTGTGCAGCAGCAGCTGTTTTAGATATGGCAACGCAGGTGCATAACTGTAGGTTTTTGCTGCTTATGTATGTATAGCCAAGCCACATTCACTTTCCAGTGCTTCGCATATATATGGACAATATAAAGTACTTAACAGCCCCCACAGTCAGTATTATTAAGTAATTATTTTCCGGGTTTAACCAGTTATATAACCAGAATAATAACCTTTCATTGTTCAAATACTTCCAGGAAAACCCGCGAATTAGCTAATTACATAAAAGGCAAACAATTTGACCTTCAATTCCAATTTTCATAATACATTTTGTCTTTTATGTAACCTTTGTCTGAGAAACTGTTATGACGGGGAATTCGAAATAGTATGGTAACCGCACAGGGATTTCGACCCCTCTGCTGTTAGCAGAAACTGTATTCAAATCAGCATTAGACTTGCGTCTTGTTTTCTGTATCTAGGTTCCTCTAGCTAAAATAAGCTTCGAGCTAGAATCACACGTTACAGTCGTGATTAAGACCAATAAAGTACTAAAATTCTTTTTGATTTGTCATAGTAGAATTGTAGAAAAACAAACATTATACAGTAACTTGATTATTTCGTCATTTATAATTAAACATGTAGTGAAAAACTTATTTACAAAATCAAGCATTGGTAAATGATTTAATCTAAAATACAAAAACATCTTTGTTACGTTAGTAATTTTCAAGCTGTGATTCCGTCAACAACAGCATAAATGAATTCGCTGTATTACGAACCCACAATCGAGGATATTCGAGATTTTGAAGTAAATTATTATCACATAACAATAGCTGAACATGAAGCCGCAGAAAAAGATAAAGAAAATGAGACTGAGGGTGAAGTCGAGGTTAGTACTAGTACAGAAACCAAGAAACCACAGAAAAAAGAAGAGGTAACTGAAGCTCTAACAGATAAGAATGATTATACTGCTGCCGATACATGAGATGTATTTTATGTAATCTTAAAAATACTATTACTTATAATAAATTATTAAAAAATCCCTTTACTCTTTTTAATTACCGATAATAACCAAGGTGTTTTTGATAGAAGTCGTTTCAGATCAGGATCTTGAATTCGTTTCTATATTACTTTGCGGTTGTGTGTTGTTATAAAAATCTGACTATGAATTAGGTTTGATTGATTTGATAGAGATTCACTTGATTGGGATTGACTGGTCAGAGCACGGAGTTTGGGGCAATGTTGGAAAGCAGGGGGATGACCTCGTTCCAGATCAATGAAAATGCTGGACTGCCAAAAAGACTCTTAATACTGACGACAGGGCCCTAATTACGGGGTGAGGTCCATAAATATGTCGTCAAGGGATAAAAATGACGCACACTTACCCTCCAGGGTCTGGACTGCCAAAAAGGCTTTTAATACTGTCAAAAGGTTCCTAATTAAGGGGTGAGGGTCATATATGCGTCATAAAGGGTTAAAAATGTCGCCTGAAAAGAAATCGGTAACTAAGAGACATTAAACTTGTCTGGGTCTACCTACCCTCAAGGGCTAGAGTTCTACTGACAATCCCCCGCAAGAGGTCCTTTGAATCCATGCGTTGCGGACCCCCTTCTACTAGTATACTCACCCTTTACTTTTTTTTCTACTCAAATTTACAAAATTTAACATATAACAACAAACAGCATGATACTCTGCAGAACACGTTACAAAGTATATTTCTGTTGGAAGAAAAATTTACAGGTGGCGTAACGATTGCATTTATTTAAATAGGTATGTAACGAATGTGTGACAGCTGGTAGACCTATGAAATTCAATTTCATATCACCGTAGAATTATATGGAATCAGTATGTAGCGAATTATACACAGACACAGTTGGAGTTAACAGATAAAATGTCACGTGGTACGGAATGTGATGGAAATGCATAATATTAACCTGTTGCAAAAATTGAAATATAGGAAGCTATTAAATTTCTATTAAATCGCATGGTATGTGGCTATATTACATAAAAACAAATGCTAGAGTAGTACTTTCAGAATTAGCTTTAATTAATATCTTTGAATATGTTAATCTTAATATATAATTAATATGTGTTACATAAATCTATTATTGATAACTAATATATAAACTTCTATTAAGGCTAACTTTCTTTGTAATTCATTTCCTGATTAAACAAAATGTGTAGTTGTTTATTTGTTAGCCTATATTTTTGCAGCTTCTTTTGAATACTTACACGATCTTTGAGTAGAAGTATGACTTCATGTAAAAAATACCAATCATGCCATATTTCAATGCAATACGACCAAAATTAATTTATTAAATTTACATTATTGTTTATTCTGATTCACGGATATGTGGATGAAAGAAATCAACAAGTGCTGGAGACCGCTGGAATGTTTTAACAGCGTCCTTTACTCTGCAAGGAAATGGCACGTTTCATCACAAAAGTATAAGGTCAGTCTCATTTCCATACATCTAATGTCTTTCAGTTTAAGCACGACCTATTTCCATTGTTTACCCAACTTGTGAAAGTTGCAACCTAAGCACATAAAATTTTCGTATTTGATTAGTAAACACGCATTATGTTTGTGCTTAATGGTTCTGAATTTTATTAAACAATTACATGGTTACAGAAACAAGTAGTAACGATTTATCATTTTAATGATCTCAGGATTTGCATCCATAAAAAAGAACTCTTAAACATTTTGTAAATAGTAATAATATAATTTTAAAGTTTAAAGTTCTGTAATGAATTAGTTTTACAAAAATGTTGCAACAATTTGCGATACAATTTTCACATTTTAGAAGAAACGTTGGCTTTCTGTACTTTTTTCAAGTAATGTGACTTTTACTGACATTTCTGTCACGATTTGCTAATCAAAGTCCCGTGTTGAATTGTCTGCGTCTTTTTTATCTTAGGTTTAGATTAATTTTGGTTTCTTTGTGTTTTTTTCGTGTCTTTTTGTACTGTTCTTGAGTTTCGATATTAATTTTTCAGTTAGATTATCCAAATTAGCGTTGGTTGAAGTTATGGTTTTGTAGCCTGGTTGGTTACAATGCAGGCAGTACATTAAGAATAAAATAAACGCTACAAATATGGTATAAATTTGTAAATGCGCACAGAACTAAAAGGGCTGATTCTCGAATTCCATGTGCACAAGGTATGCTCTGACGTTCTTAATGGTGTCGGTCATATAGAAAAAGTAGTGCTACATTTACTGAAAGAAAGATTAGATAATTGAAGAAAGACTGTTGTCCAACAGAACTCATTTTGGTACATTGAGTGACAAATTTGATTTCGTCAATGTGGGAACGAAATGGGTATCATCAAGAACAAATCATAGCGTATTACCTATGTAGTTCCAAAACTACTCGCTGACGAAAAAATGTTTTATACACACGTTATATTTGAGTATAGTGAATTGATATTATTTGCGTCACAAATATATTTGGATTGGGCGTTTGTACCACTTCTGGTTGGATATAATCACAGGCGGTTGTTATTACAAGCGGGATTAAATATCCGGTCTATTACAAAACTATTGTCGACAGAAAGTCAAACCCTTCGCATCAGCAAAATTAAACAACTAGCGAACGAAAAAAACGAAACCAAGGAGTCAGAAAAAAGAGCAAACTGTGCAGCAAAAGTGAAATACGGTAACAAACTGCTTACGTATGCAAAGTTAAGCGAGGTAAACCAAATTTCTGTTTGAACTGTTCTGACAATTTTCATAAAAAGTAAAAACAGTATTTACGTACTTATGCAAACATATAGTGTAAGCTCTCGGTATAGGTCAGTGGTAGCACAATCTGCTTAGCATTCCGGAGGTAATAGATTTCATACTCGTTACGGTCTACCTTGTTTGCGATTTTTTTGAAGCGTTTTCCTCATATAAACACGAAGCTTCATGATCAATACGTATACGCACGCCATACGCAGTTATTTAGGTGAACGCAGTGGTAGTAATTTCCCGTCCAGGCCCTAACTCCGGCACTTCATGATCCAATCATGACGACCCATCCTGAGTCCCACCATGTATACACTCTTAATGTATGTATGTATGTTGAGCAGCTCAAGCAGCCCACCATCTCCTATGGGGAGAAAATAAAACGCCTGACTGTCCATTTCTCGGTAATAACATTTATAAATAATGAGATATCAACCATTTCACCCGATAAGAATTTTCGGCGTATGTTCAAAAAATACGAATGCCAGATGCCGGTCACTCCGACCAAAGCGAAATTCTTTACATCTTTATACTTAACAAATAATGTAATTCAAAGTCCAGCAATTATAAATATACATATGAAAAGAGATATCAGTTAATAAATCAATGAAAAAATAAATCGATATCCTGATGCAAACTCAAAAGGGAAGTAACAACCGTTAACAACGTTAAGAAAAAAATTAATTGCTTAGTATTATCAGGGCCTGCAGCTAACTAGGGTCTTAATAAATTTAAAACTCTTTGATATCTTCCAATATTTGAGAGCGTTTATTTTGTTCCTTTATCAAGGCTTCTACAATGAAACAATCTTAAAATAAGTTGAGTGCTTACGTCATTACTTACATCTAAGTTATTTTGTTAAAACCAGCTTATTGTGCTTAATAGATGATTTTACAGAATAAATTGTGATTAACATTCTACTGTCACCAATTATTGATCACTACTAAGGCCCGATATTACATTTTTAAAAATAATTTGAAAATTTTATATGGCAAGCAACATGTGCTTGCATTAGTACAATTAGTGGAGGTGATCGGACCATTTCCACAGTTTTTGCTTTTTGGGCGACGTTTCGGAAGCGAACTCTGCTGTCGTCATCAGGCTTAGTCCTGAGAAGGACTGTTTTCGCACTTGAGTCGAATTCATATATTATATATAATTTTTTCTCAAGCACTTGACCACTCTTAGATTCGAACTTGGTACCTTTCACTTACTAGTCTGATACCTTTACCGCTGAGCTACTGAGTAATCCAATCTATATTTTTTAGAACTTCTGCTAGTGCTATGCATGTGGCTTCTATGTATGCTATGCCGCATTCGCATGGTAGGTTTTATACACAATTCTTGGAATTTTGATCCTCATTGTATGGTTTGGTTTTGGTTGGTGTTCCCCTGAGCGTTCTGGTCGATTTGAAGGCAGTGCGTATTTTGTATTTGCTGACTATGTTTCGTATTTTGTCTGAGGTACCTTGTATATATGGTACTATCGCTGTATATTTAGGTTCTTCTTTTTCGGTTACCCTTTCCCTGTTTAGGTTAGGTGTTAAATCGGAGTAGCCATTTTCTTTGAGTGTTCTAACGATATCATCTTTTTCTTTGTTCAGTTCCTCTTGTTTTGAGCATATTGTTTTTGCTCTACGGTACAATCATTTTGCCTCGCGTAACTTCACGTTTTTGTTGTGATTCGAGTTGTAGTGTAGGTACCTCCCCGTGTGGGTAGGATTCTTGTATACACTTGTCGTGAAAGTGTTGTCATTCCTTTGTACACGTACATCAAGGAATGGCAGCATTTGTTCCTACTCCAATTCCATTGTGAATTTTATGGAGGGTGCGCGGCTATTTAGATGCCCTAGGAATTCGTCTAGCTTATACTTGCTGTGTTGCCAAACTACGAAAGTATCGTGCACGTATCTAAGTCACATCCTTGGTTTCTATGTGAATTCGGTATCGCTTGGTCTTCAGTCTTCCATATATATATATATATATATATATATATATATATATATATATATATATATATATATATATATATATATATATATATATATATATTGCGCACTATAGGTGATAGTCATGCCAAACTCTTATTGGTAGAATTTGTCTTCTACCTGGAAATATGTAGTTCTAATGCATATTGTCAGAAGTTCCATTATTGTGTTTGCCGAGAGTTGCATGCGTTTGTCTAACGTTCCATCCTTATCCATCTTGTCCCTTATGATAGTTAGTGCCTTATCGGTAGGCACTTTTGAGAACAGACTCATCATGTCAAAGCTTACCAGTTTCGTAGTTTGGTAGGAAGTTTCTGATGGTTTCCACGGAGTGCTGCGTATTCTTGACCATAGACTCGGTTTTTTTCCGATAAGGGTGTGATGATACCTACCAGAAGTAAATATTCGAAGAATAAGGCAATGCACAAGAAAATTCAGCAGAACAAACTCGGAAAGCTTACGAACGAGAAGAAAGAACGAATCAACATCGAAAAAATACTATCATAAACATCTCTAAACGACAGTTGAACGAAAATGAAATGCAGGTTCTGCACAAAGGCTTAAACTATGCGATAACATCGAGGTATACTCCGCTTTGAAGACCAAGCGATATCCGAATTGACAGAGAAACCAAGGATGTGGCTTAGGTACGTGAACGATACTTTCAAAGTTTGGCAAAATGGAAATCATAAGCTAGATGAATTCCTATATCATCTAAATAGCCGCGCACCCTCCATAAAATTCACAATGTAATTGGAGTCGGAACAAAAATTGTCATTCCTGGATGTACTTGTACACAGGAATGACAACACTTTCACGACAAGTGTGTACACAAAACCTACCCACACGGGGAGGTACCAATACCACAAAAGCGTGAAGTTGGGCGTGGCAAAATGATTGTACTATAGAGCAAAAACAATACGCTCGAAACAAGAGGACTTGAACAGATAAAAACAAAATATCGCTAGAACACTCAAAGAAAATGACTACCCCGATCTAACACCTAACCTAAACAGAGAAAGGGTAACCGAAAAAGAAAAACCTAAATATACAGCTAAAATACGATATATACAAGGTACCTCAGACAAAATACGAAGGATAGGCAGCAAATACAAGATACGCACTGCCTTCAAATCGACCAGAACGCGCAGGGGAGTACTAACCAAAACCAAACCATACAGCGAAGATCAGAATTCCAAAAATTGTGTATACAACCTTCCATGCGAATGCGGTAGAGCATACATAATAGAAAGCAGTAGACCACTCAAAGTGAGAACGCAGCAACATAAGAACAACGTCCGCAAGGGCGAAACAGAAAGATCAAGCGTCGCCGAACATGTCTGGAACGAAGACCACCGCATTCAATGGGATAACATACATATAGTGCCAAAGAACGAGAACACAACTCGTCGGAAACTCAAAGAAGCCACATACATCGCACTAGCAGAAGTTCTAAAAAATATATAATGAATTGCTCAGTGGCTCACCGGTAAAGGTGTTATACTAGTAAATGAAAGGTACCAACGTCAAATCTGAAAGTAAACTAGTGATTGAGAAAAAATTATAGAATCAGTTCATGTCAAGGCGATCTGGAGTGAGAGAGAGAGAGAGACAATGTTTGGAGCCAGTTCAAACTTTTGCCGGGAAATTTGGTCAAGGTGATCTGAAAATAGATATGTCAAGGTCATCATCATCGTAAAGCAATTCTTAGAAATCTAAAAATAAAATCAGTTCATGTCAAGGTCATCTGGAGTGAGAGAGAATGTTTGGAGCTCTTGGAGCGAGTTCAAATTTTTGGCGGATAATTTTTCAAGGTCATCTAAAAATAGATATGTCAAGGCCATTATCAATATAATGCAATTCTTAGAAATCTAAAAATAGAATCAGTTCATGTCAAGGTCATCTGGAGTAAGAGAAAGAGAGAGAGAGAGATAGAATGTTTGTTATAGCCAGTTCAAACTTTTGCCTGGAAATTTGTTCAAGGTGGTCTAAAAATAGATGTCAAGATCATCAACTTAAAAATATTTTAGCACCTACAGGGTGATTCGTCAAAGTAAGGGGGTATCAACTCTTTTGTTTTAAATAGAACACCCTGTATATCATTACATTTTTGGACACCCTAATGAATAAGCTTTTTAAAGATGTATACATTTGTACATATAAAATGCAACGTTTGCAAGTTATTTAACAAAAACATATTTTTACCTGAATGTAAGGTTAGAAATAAAAATTAATTCTTGGTTTATTATCTAAGTTGAGAGTTCAGGGATAGAATTAATCTAGGTATTAATTTTGAAAAGATGTAAACGTTTTATTGATATACTGAATAGGGGAGAGAAGGCTACGTGTGAAACTTTAGCATGTTCAAGGTACTTCAATTCTTTTATTTGAAATGGAATACTGTGTATATTTTGATATGGGCGAGTAGTACTCTTAAAGACCTAACTTTTATCTAAATACATTGATACCGCTAAAATTTACAATTTTAAAGTATTTCCATTTTTTTTTTATTTTTCTATAATTATTTTATAATGTAACGATTTAATAGAGTGCCATGATTTGAAAATAAGAAACAACATTTTACTATGTTAATTAGGTCTATTTTAACTTGATTTCATTCAAAACTACTTTTTCACTACATTTGTATTCAGAAGAAAACTTGAATTAAGAAAAGTTGACTCTAAATTTTAAAATGAAATATACAAAGAACGAATTAATCCAAATGATTTATATAATAGAGGCCCAAGGTAAATTGTTTACTTGCTTCTAGAATTTATAAACAAAAATTTCCCGATGCCCGTTATTCAGATGAACCAATTCTTGAGTAGTGATATAGGGTAGTTTCTGGACCAGTTTAAGGTCACTCGCCTATTGCTTTGTATATGGAGAATATGTCTAATTTCCATGTAAATTGTAAGTGTGCGAGAGAGAGAATGTTTGGAGTCAGTTCAAACTTTTGGCGAGAAATTTGCTCAAGGTGATCTAAAAATAGATATGTCAAAGTCATCATCATCATAATGCAATGCTTAGAAATCTAAAAATAGAATCAGTTCATGTCAATGTCATCTGGAGTGAGAGAGAGAGAGAGAGAATGTTTGGAGCTGTTGGAGCCAGTTCACAGTTTTAGCGGAAAATTTGTTCAAGGTGCTCTAAAAATAGATGTCAACGTCATCATCATCATAATGCAATTCTTAGAAACCTGAAAATACAATCAGTTCATGTCAAGGTCATCTGGAGTGAGAGAGAGAATGTTTGGAGCCAGTTCAAACTTTTGGCGAGAGATTTGTTCAGTTCATGGTGGGAAACATGGATGTTTCAAGGTTGGTGGTTTTCAAGGATACACACAGATGTATTCAGTAAATCAGAATTAGTAGAAACGAAAGTAGTAGTGCATCATAAGAAGAGAAAGAAAAGGAAAGAAAATATTGATTAGAGAAAGAAAGGAGAGGTTTGAGGATTTACTGATGGGATTAAAAGAAATAAAACTGGATTTGGAATGTTATGAAATGAAAAAAAAAACGAAGGACCTTCAGCTTAGCGAGGCAGGGGAGATGTGAAATTAGATGTTTGATCTTTTAAAAAAATTAGTTTGAAATAAAAAATTGGATTGTTTTTGATTCCTATACCAGAAGTTCATACCAAAAATTATTTTTGGGGTACTCTGAATGTTATCGAAAAAAAAACGTTTGAATTTATTTATACACGATTTTATTCCCTTGAAAAATGCAGTTTTGTTTGTTTGAAATAAAAAAAAAGAATTTTTGCTATAACTGTCAAAAATGTTTATAATTGTTTTACTAATGTCAGTGTGCGAAATGTCAGTTTTTTTCAACTGCAAACTATATTTTCACGTTGCCCATGGCAACATGCGCAAATTTTTTTGCACACTAGGGGGCGCAAAATAAATTGCAAGAATCAATCGCTTGAATTAAAAAATAATGATATGATACTTTTAATTTAACGAAAACTATCAAATACTAAGTAAGATAATACAGCTTATTTTACTAATACTACTAATATTCCAAACTGTAATACAAATATGTAGCTATCCTTTTTTATTTATAATATTGATATTAATAAAACTAGCATTGTTAAACATGATGTCTCCATAGATACGATTTATGTTGCAAGATTTCGGAAATACGAGGCGATTCATTTGAATTTTTTAACAAAGTTCAAAGAAATTCTCAAATATAACAGTTATAGAAAAGACATTGTTTGTATTTCGTGGTAAAGTTTATGTTTTGCGGCACATTTGAATGAATTTTTAACACTCTCATGTGCCATTTACAAAACAATCATTTTGCACACTTAATACAAAAATAACAATTTTATCTGGATTGTTTTTATGTATAAAATTTTTTTTAACTTTAGTAGAGGTTTCATTCAAAAGAAATATTTTTTACGGGGGGAATGTTGTTCTACATACATAATAGTCAGGTTCATTTATAGCGTGAAATACAATGAAAAGCTTTATTCATGAATACAATTCTTGGAATTTAACTGAGTATGTAATAGTTATTTACGCTGCTAGGGAGTAATGTGGCATTTTACAGTCGAAGCTTGAGGTTGCGCCCGAAGCGTAGCTGAGGGCGTAACAAGCTGAGACTGTAACCCACATTACTCCTGTAGCGCGTACAATATTTTTCCGCCTGAAGAGATTTTATTTTGCACTATAATTGCAAACAGCATTTTTATTAAATACATATTACTTAAACAATGAAACAGATAATAATTTATTAAATTATTTTAAACACTAACACACCAAAATTTTAAATTACAAAGTATTCGTTTTTGAACAGCAGCAATAATTGTTAATTGTAACTTGTGAACAACCGGATAAATTGAATTGTTTTACACCAGAGTTACTAATGCTGCTGGTAGAGCCGGCAATTTGCAGATTTGATTCTTCTAATATGCTTTTTGCAGTTTTAATTTTATTATTAATCGAATTCTCTATGTATACTTCTGCAACCTGGGTTGATTTACACCCACCGTGTCGTTTTACAGTAGCGAAGTCTGTTGAATTATTAGCTAATACTAATGTAGCGGATGTTCTTCTGAAACAATGCCTAGTGTAATAATCGACATCTTCTAAAGAAAGATATTGTGCAATACGTTGAGGTATTTTGCTGGGAATATTTTTTCCTACGACTTGATTAAAGCATTTTCCGTTATTATATCTTAGAAACAATCTGCGTATTTGTGTATCTTTTGGACGTAAAGAAACATATTTACGATACAAGTCCAAAATATCCAAATTATTAGAGTTGGTTAGAGCATATGAACGCCGTACATAAGTTTTAGTATCGGGAACATTCACAATTAAAACGGCTCCTTTGTCCTCAATATCATCGATTGTTATCTGAATTAATTCAATTATTCGACACGCTCCAAACACACCCATAACGGTAGCTATCTAAAAAATATAATTTATTTTTCATGTTATAATAATGTACAAAGAAAATTACCTTCCACATTAAGTATTTATCGTTAGGCGCTTTGTGTAAAAATTCATTTATATGTTCCAAACTGAGAATTTTTGATTCCTTTGCTACATGTCCAATGTTTCTTGTTTTCAGAAATTGTATTAGTTTGGGAAATTTGCTGATATTTATATATTTGTATTTATCAATATTGTGGATTTTAGCATACTGTATTTTGTCCATAATGAAGAAGAAGACTTCCAATACTCACATTGCTCCAAGAAATAAGATAATACGGTATTTTCACTTATTTTTTCAGTCTTTTTTGACGCAAGCCAATTTACAAAATGCACGTATGCTTTATCGTATCGCTGCTTCGACTTATTTGGTAACAACTGTGTTGCAAGCACATCGGCGTTTTGTTTTAGTTCGGGAGGAGTACAACTTAGCTCATAATTACTTTCTGAACTCATTTTTATTAAAAGTTTAATTAGTATTACGTTTGAACGAACGCCGGAAATTTTTTTAGACTGACGTTTATTTGACAAACTATCTACGCATTTATTTCATGGCAACTAAATTTCGAGAAAAGGTAAATTTACATCTTTCTAGCGCATTTATTAATAATTTTCTGTCTTTATCTAAACAATTTTCAGTTTCGATGGTAATGGGAAAGTTATTACGGGCCTATGGGAGTAATGAGTAACATTACATCTAAATTAACGTGGTTGTAATGGTTTGTTAACATATCGAAAGGCGGAAAACAGCTTTATACCTTTGCACGTGTTACATTATTTTTAAATAAAACTATTCTTTTAATAAAGTGTCGTAAACTGAAGTAGTCCTATATGTAAACAATTTTAGAGGCAACTGAAAGAAATTGTAATCTTAAACGAGTGTCGTGTAAATAATTCACCCACATATGATTAATATATCTAGCCCAGAACTATAATTAGCTATGGAAAATAATGTATAACTTGAAGATTTTATGCCACTTTGCTCATCGGTAGATTAATAGGCCCAGGTTCAATAATATTTGATTTGCTTATTAACAAAAATAGAATTGCTTAGATTTTTTCACTTTACAAAAAAAAGGTGTTCCTTCAAACCTGAATATAAATAATGTCATCTCGGACGCCAACTTGTTTTTAAGGAACAAATAAACCTTAAAAATAGAAAATTAAAAAAAAAATGACAACAAGGAGTTTTATTACGATACTTGATTTGATTATAAGGATAATCTCTTAAAACTAATGTTAGTGATTCTTAAGTAACTAACTGCCTTAAACTAAAATGTGAATTAATTAACGATATGAAATACCCGAAGTAATTTCTTTTATATTTTGATTGTCACAGGTACTTCAGCAGATAAGGAAATGTTGATCCATCACTTTCAATTTATTGCGCAATTTTGATGGAAGCTGAAGTAAACATCAGATTGATATGCTGATAATTACAAATATATAGAAGTTTCTTTATAAACCTCCAAACTAAATTGATCTTGTATGGTTCAAAGTAAAATTTGGCAATTGAAATCCCACCTCGCATTAACAAAGGCTATTGCATCATCTTACAAAGTTAACGTTAAAATAAAATTAAACCCAAAGTAAAAATAAGTCGTAAGAGTATAAGTAAAATTGCTTGAAATGTAAATCTCAAATTTCAGTAGAAAAATTTTAATAACCATATAAATGTGGCACTCTTAATAAAAAATTTAATCAAAAGCCAAAAAGGCTTCTACATAAACACGTAGTTCAAGCATGAATGAAGGACGCTCAAAGTAATGACCGAAAATGACTGGAAGCGCGGAAAGGGATGGGCAAACGTATAATACTTGAAATAATTTATTAAAGATACTATTTGGACATTACCTACTTTATGTATAAAAATAATGCTGAAGCACTTGAAATTGAAGAACTAGTCTTCTTCCATGTGTTTATGTTTTTAAATATCAATAAAAAGATACCATTCAATTTGAAAATCAGCCCTTGTACACATGATGTGCGTAATTCTGCTAATTCCATGTTTACCCAGTTACAACTTGCTAACTGACCGACTAATCTCAACACACAGCTCGCTGTGGTTTATATGCGAAAAAACGTCTCCTCCAGTACCTACCATGCAGTAGATTTCTAAGACTTACCCCTATAGGTGACGTTGAAACTTGATTAAAGCTTTCTCATTCATAGCGAGATATGAATAAAGCTTTTCTTTGTATTTCGCCATTCATGCTCTAATGAACCTAATTACCAAGAATTGCAATATGCTGATGACCTTGACATGATCTGGTACTATTTTTAGATTTATAAGAGTTACATTATGATGATGACTTTAACACATCTATTTTTAGATCACCTTAAACAAATTTCCCACCAAAAGTTTAAACTGGCTCCAAGAGCTCCAAACATTATCTCTATTTCTCTCACTTCAGATGATCTTGACATGAACTGATTCTATTTTTAGATTTATAAGATTTATGATGATGATGGTGACCTTGATATATCTATTTTTAGATCACCTTGAACAAATTTTTCGCCAAAAGTTTGAACTAACTCCAAACATTCTTTCTCTCACTGCAGATGACCTTGACATGAAATGATTCTATTTTTAGATTTTGAAGAATTGCATTATGACATATCACTTTTTCGATCACCTTGAACAAATTTCCCTCCAAAAGTTTGAACTGGCTCCAATCATTCTCTCACACTCTCCCAAGATGACCTTGACTTGAACTGATTCTATTTTTAGATTTCTAAAAATTGCATTATGATGATGATGATGACCTTGATATACCTATTTTTAGACCACCTTGAACAAATTTGTAAAAGTTTGAACTACAAGCATTCTCTCTTCTCTCTCTCTACTCACACACGATTTACATGAAAATTCATCATATTCTCCATATAGAAAGCAACAGGGAGTGACCTTGAACTTGTCCAGAAACTAACCTATGTCACTACTTTCTTGAAAATTTAAAAAGTAAATTTGAGAAAACGAGATCCATTGCATACAAAAAGAACAATTGTCCAAAACCTGTAAACAACGAGGAGAATCAGCTAGTAGTGCTTCA
>JARFJB010000227.1:0-25000 GCA_036346205.1 Vesta saturnalis | reverse complement strand
CAGAGTTCATAAAAAGTGTAGAAAATCATATACAGATGACCGATTCGTTGTTGCTCTTTTAAAAACGCAAGGGGAAATAATAAACACTGCTACACCTCAACGAACCAGATCAGCAGTAACGAGGTTTTTCTTCAAATCTCACTACTTCATATGTGTTTTAGAAATTACCGATAATTTTTTTACAGCAGAATACAAAAAAAAAAACCATATGAGCGGGATGTTGTATATCAAATTCGTGCCAAAACTCAAAGTTTAAAACAATATGTTATGAACGATGCCCAATATATTAATGATGAGTATGGAGGAGATATACTAACGGTTGGTCGTAGAAAGAAATATTATACAATGAAGAAAATTTTATCTACCTTAATTTTGAGAAGTATGTACTTTTCGCAAAAACACATAATTACCGAGGTTTAGCCCAAAATCCTAAACAAATTTTCAAATTTGGACGTTTTACGCAAAAAAAAAGAATGTTCCGGGCATAATATTTGTCAACAAACCTCAGATTCTTGTTCAGCGACCCAAAAAACATATAGAATACATGTGATTAGGACTGTACCTAAACTTTCCGCTAACTGCCCTTTTTATTCCTAAATTGACTAGCCCAATAATAAATTAAATCAAATTTGTGTTTGGGATGATTATTTTACAAATTCCGAAAAAGTGGTCACAAAATTCAAAAATAATTAACAAGAAATTTGAAAATATTCTTCTGCAAAAATTAAGGTCACTTCCATTAAAAATGTAAAGGTAGGTTTGTCAGGAAAATAGTACACAATGTTGAAGCTAACTCTCTAATACGTTTCTGCTAGAAAATTTTAAGAAACAATTAATGTTACATTATGTTTCAGAGAATCGTTTATTAATGGGAATTATTAAGAAACTCCAAATCATGCATTAATAGTATCTATTAGTAAACATTTAACATTGAATGTATTGCGTCAAGGAATGAGAATTGTCAGACGTTCTGCATTTTAATTACGAGATCGCAGCCTGGTAGACATAAAATTTTCACTTTGGAAAAACAGCAAAGTTAAAGAAAGCGATTCTCTGAAAAATATTGTAACCAACTCGTGTATTAATGCGCGATTAACTATCTCGACTTTTTTAACCTGTGATGTTAAAACGTCTCATCGTTAGTCGCCTTCATTAATACACTTGATGGTTAAATAACTATTAATTGCGTAGAGCAATAAAACAATAAATATAATATTGTATACCTATAATTTTATACGTTAGCGCACCGTTAGTGCTTGCTTGATTTTCGTTAGTGGGGAATACTAGCGAAGATACTCTATGAAAAATGCCTCTGAACCCGCCCCATGCGAATATTGACGATGCACAACGTTTCATATTTCCTGCATCGTTAGTCCACTTACCATTTTCGTTAGTGCATTGTTGCTTTTTGAGAAATTAAGAAAAGTCATGGATAGCGTTGGCAAAATTTTCCCCGCTTATTTCAGTTATTGCCTGTGTTCTAGGTTTAATCGTTAGTACAGCATTAGTACGCAGATTTTTGGAAGTGCAATGTTGTGTTTCGAAAAATTAAAAGAAGTCATGGAAAGCGTTCGCGAAATTCTCCTACACTATTTTGAATATTGCTGGGCTACTAAATGTAACTGTTTTTTAATGAGTTTTACTTGCTCTCAGTTTTTTTATTTGAAAATCAGAGTGTTCTGGCTTCTAAGACGTTAAATGGTACAGAACAATGTATCACGTACCGGTATTACCGTAACTTTTCAGTGTTAACATGGAAGAGGTATTCACCACTTATAATTTATTTAAATTGAAAAACAAAGTTCAAAAAGGACATGGTTAATTTGAACGTATTGGCACAAGTTTACATGAGTTTGGACAGGGCCGCCTCAGCCTAGTGGCAAGTGTGTTCACAGAGCACAGGCTGTACATCGGAAAGGTGGCAATGTTTGATAAGTAGAGTGACGGTAAAGGTGATTTTGAATAAAAGGTATGTCTGCTACAAGTGGAGCTGTTTTCACTTGCAAATACAACAAAAGTGAAAGAAAGACAAATTAACTAGTGCGAATGTAAACTGCGATTATAACTTCCTTGTTTAAACGGTGGAAGGTACTGTAACAAAGCCGGCGTATCGCGGCTTAGTTATTTTGAACACATTACATCAGCTTTCATTCACAGCATGTCTAGAAATCCTAATCTCTATTATTATCAACCGAAAAAGGCGCAACTATCAGTCGCCTGTATCCGGTTAACAAGTAGTGGTCGATTTCCAGTCTCGACTCTCGCACTCTCCAGATATTTCTAGAAGTTGCCTTAAGTTACATGAAGACACACGATAATGTTCACCAGATACTACTCATGATTTCTGTACACTTGTACAGGTAGTCCTTTACATATTTCCCAACCTCTTAGGTACTCATCCAAGTAAATGGCCAGATATGCTTTCACGTGCAGAAAAACAAATTTTGGTTGAAAATGGTTCCATTCAAGTTAAAAGATACCCATGTGCAAAAAATGAGAAGGGCAGAAAGTTCTCAGATCATATATATTCCCACACATTGGTAAACGGTGAAACATGCGAAAGTGGTGTCTGTGTTCAGTGTCTAAACAATGTGTATTTTGCGTTTATCCCTTTCACGGAAACTGGTGCAAATGACTGGCAATATCTATCTCTCCCGTTATCGTGTCATGATAAAGGCGAAATGCACAACAATAGTTTTAAAACATTATAATGTATAATGTAATACTGCGAATTGTTTATGTTATACAATTTCTAGGTGAAATTTAGCTCTTCCTGTTGAATTAAATCTGTTGTTTGAATCCAATCTTGATCCAACGTTATATGAACACTAGCGTGGAGTGAAATTTTTTTTTTCAAAATTGAAAACACCTGTAGTGTCAAACGACGTGTCTTGAGGTAACTAGTTAGTGATTAAAATTTGAAACATTTCCAATATGATCTTGAGGTTCCTCTTCGCCCTTCTTTAAAGAAGTATTATCTAGAATAGCCATTTTAGCCTAAAATCAGTGTAATAATATTTCAGATCACTGCGTCTGCGCAATTAGGGCGCAGTGCGCATGTCCTAATAATACAACGTCTCGGCTCAAGTCACTCGTATATTTCAGTGTCTGTTTAGTTCACTTTCGCGGTTGTCAGAACGTTTTTCGTAATATAGAAGTACCGTAAACACGTAAAAAATCGTTTTGTGAAGTGTTCGGTTTATTCAAGGAATTTAATGGCAATGTACTTCCTACAAACTCAGATGTTATGAGATATTATTTGTGGTGTAGGTTATTGTTAAAATAGAACGCGAATGGAAAAGATTCGAGTGTGATTGACATTTCCAGAGCTGTACTGGCGGATTTGAAAAATATATGGAAAAAAGCATCAATTCCAATAATTTCTGATCAAATAATTTTGAGCTTGATAGCGAACCTTAATGAAAAATATAAGGCTATAAAAAAGAACAAAAAGAAATCTCAAGAAAAACTGATAACATTCAGAGAGCTCAGTGAAAAAACGCTATTTGATATATCCGTCTGCAAATGTAAAAACTTCTGTGATTGTCAGTGCAAAATTAAAGTGCCTAAACCAGAAAGAGATTTTCTAGTGAACCAACGAACAGCTCGTAAGATGGCAATTGGTAATATTGATAAGAAAACCAGCCAAATTCTTCAAAAGAGTTTTGCAAAGAAAGCTAAAGAAGTATCTCGATTATTAGCATCTAAGGTTCCGGACATTACAACAAAGACACTTAAAGAAACATTTACATTTGTAATCTCAGGTATTACAACTTCTGTAGAAGAGCCTGCTACTTCAGAACCGTCAACATCATCTCAAACACTATTTTCTTCGGGTTTTGGAAAACGAATTAAATTACGCAATGTAGCCCAAGCGTGCGATCGAACAGGGATATCGGATCGATCAGCCTCAATACTAGTAAGCGCCGTTCTCCAGGATTTTCAAGTTATATCAAAGGAAAATCCGTCAAAAATAGTGGATAGAAGTAAAATAAGGAGAGAACGGAAGAAAAGACGGACAGAACTCCGAGAACAATCAGGAAAAAAATCATCAGCAGTTAAAGGACTTTATTTCGACGGTAGGAAAGACAAGACAATTCAGCAAGAAAAAAAAGGCATGAAATATTACAAGAAAACTGTCACAGAAGAACATATTGTTTTGATTTAAGAGCCTAATTGTAAATACCTCGGCCGTATCACACCAACATCTGGAAGTGCTACAAATATCGCATTAAGTATCATGACATTCTTAAAGGATTTTCATGCAAATTGCAATGTGGATGAGTTGCAAGCAGTTGGATGCGATGGTACTGTCATAAATACAGGTTTGAAAAATGGTGTTATCCGACAACTAGAAAAGTCCATAGGTCGTCCATTACAATGGCAGGTATGTTTATTACACACTAATGAGTTACCTCTCCGCCACTTAATGCAACACCTAGATGGAAAGACAAATGATCCTAAAGGATTCTCTGGTGCAATTGGAAAGATGCTAGAAAATTGCGCGAAGTTGTCCGTCGTCGCATTTGAGCCAATTGAAGCGGAATTGCCGATTATTGATCCAAATGAACTGAGTACGGATCAGAAATATCTCTTCGATATATGTAAAGGAATTTCTAGAGGTGATATATCATCGTCTTTATCCCTGCGGGATCCTGGGAAGATGTCACACTCGCGCTGGTTAACAACCGCAAACCGAATTCTCAGGTTATATGTAGCTACAATAGAACCATCAATGGAACTGAAAACTTTAGCTAAATATGTGATCAAGGTATACTCTTCTAGCTGGTTTGAGATTAAAACCAAATCTACTTGTAAGGACGGATCTAAACATTTCTTTGGAATTATCAAGAAGTCTCGTTACCTATCTGACGAACTTAAGAATATAGTGGATCCAATATTACAAAGAAATGCGTATTTCGGCCATCCTGAAAACATTCTGTTGGCGATGTTAGCTGATGAACGAAAATACGTTCGGGAATTAGGTTTACGGCGGATTCTCAAGTGTAGACGTAGAGCATCAAGTCGTAATCAGGGCACTATTCGGGTATTTCAAGTGCCCAAACTTAATTTCAAAACCGAAGAGTACATCGATATGATCGATTGGCAGTCCTCTGAAGTTACCAAATCACCATTAACAAGAAATATTTCGACTGAGGATTTGGAAAATATGATTTTAGACGTTCCTGACAACATCAGCATTTTGAAGTTACCTTGCCACACTCAGGCGGTTGAACGATGCATAAAGCTGGTAACGGAAGCTTCTTCTTCAGTGTGTGGCAACGAAGCAAGAGACGGACTTATTCGTGCTAAACTTGCATCTCGAAGTGAGTTACCAAAGTTTTAAACCAAAAAACAATTCATTAATGTGTTGAAGTAATCACTACTCTACAAAAATGTGCCAAAGTTTTTAAATAAAGATTTGTGATTGCTATCAATTTTTCTAGCCATCATACTTACCACTGTCTACCATAAATTCAAAGATACCAAATTCTTTAAATAAGAGATTTGTGATTACTAGGAACTTTTTTTCTATTATACACTATTATAGAACTATCTACCATGAATTCAAGTGGAAAGGAACCTCAAGATATTATTTTATCGAACTCAAATTTTACACATCTCAGTGATAAAGCAAAAGGCACATTTTGCACCCCCAGGACAAATAAAAAAGGAAAATTTTTTTTTTCCTTATAGAATCGTACGATTACAAAATCTAAAGAAAGGAACAAATACATACCTACCTACCTAGGTAACTCGATTGAAAATGTGATGGTAGCTTTGCTATCAAATGAAAGTAAAAAACCTATACCAAATTTACTATCAAATGCTAAATATTACCGAATAATTCCAGACTGCACACCAGACAAAGTTCACCAGGACAATTAACAGCTATAGTGCGTTTTGTTTATATGAATTTTCAAACAAAACTGTAGAAACTCGTGAGCATTTCCTAGTATTTTGCTGAATATCTAGCTCAACATCCGACAATCTGTGTTAAGAGCTTCATAAACATTTAGAGTCTCTAAACTTAGATCCAAGAAATATTCATGGTCAAGGATATAACAATGGGTCAAACATGAAAGGAAAACACAATGGCCTGCAAAAAAAGAAAGTTTCTCAGTTTAAATTTTGTCGGAAATGATGCAGCCAATATAAATTTCGAAACTGTTAATTTTTTTAGCATCGTTCAGGAACTTTACGTATTTGTTGCATCTTCAACGTAACGTTGGGATATTTTGAAGAAACATATCAATAACTTTGCATTGAAACCATTATCCGACACGTGATGGAGAGTAGTAGAGATTCGATACGCTCTCTAAGGTAAGATTTAGAAGCTATATGAAGCATTAATCACGATCTGAGATGACAAAGGCAAATACATTAAAACTCACTAAGCAGCATACCTTTTATAGTAGTAGGTCTGACATACTGTTGCAGATTAATATAGTAAGTAATGTTACGGTAAAAATGTTCACTAGGACAAGGTGACAGATAAACCTGGTTTTTGCACGGCTAGCTCGGCGTGCGGGTGAGGGTCTATCGGGAAAAGCAGTTTCGTCTCCGTAGGTTACGCTATCTACCAAAGTCGTAATCAGGAAAATGTCACAATAGGTTCCGGTAGGCGCCAGGATATTCCAAAAGAACACACCAGGGTGTTTTAAAATGCGAAATAAACGACGGTACGTGATGGTCCGAATACCCAACTTACCACACTTACCAAACAGAATATAAATTGAATTACCTAGGTCCCACAGGCAAATAGGAGATGATCCTTGCTCTACGAAAGCGTCGTTTAAGGCTCAAGCGGGCCCACGGTGTTCGATGTTACTCCTTGATGACGGCAATACTGACTCGCATCAGGTCGCTATCACGTATTCAACTTGATTTTAAATTAATTTACAATAATGTCTCATAACTTATTGAAGCAGCAGTAAATAGATTAAATCACTTTAACAATTTCTTTTAACTCAAAGTTGTTAATGTTCGACAAACAAAAGAAAACACTCAGCAAATCGTTTTACACAGTTTACCTTAGTGAGTTTAATTACAAACAGAACAATCTTATACAGTACGTGTGGTTGGGGTGTTCGTGCACTACGTTCACTTAATTTTAGGAAAGGGCTTCTCTAATTATATCTCGTTGATCACGAAATTCAATAGTCCTCGGTTCGCACTACAAAAAACACGAACCAAACTTCTGTCTTAAACGCACACGAAGATGCCGTTATTCTCCAATAAACTAAATTAATGAGCGAGCCGGTTGAAATGTTACTCACAACAATATCCCAAAGTTGGTTATATTCGACTAATCTTGCAAGTCTTCAACGCTACTTAAATAAATTTCACTAGGAACTCGCACAATGATGAAACCCCAAATTCCGCTAGTTCGAACGACTTTCCACACACACACACACACACACACACACACACACACACACACACACACACACACACACATCACACAAACACGACTTCACGCGTCAAGAGCTTAGGACAGAGTCTCTTCCTTTCAAAATCACTTTTCGCCATATTAAAAACGTTCCCTTCATACAAGTTCAATTACACAAACCAATCAACCATTTTAATTTTAAAATTTCCACCCCACTAAATTTACGATGATAGCTCGACTGAAGGCGAAGGAACTGCTACGTTCGCATTTCCTTCGACACGACACAGAAATGTTATTGCAAAGGTGCAACGAATCGCCCACCCATATTACTTATATGGATGAAACCAACATTCCGACTCTCCAATTGTTCCTCTGCACGAATGCGACAGTACTGCACCAACGCGATAACAACACTCTTTGTAATGAAACTATAAGAAAATCAAACGAATTTATCTTAATAACATCCCAAACATGATTCGGGCAATAAACTGAAAAGTGTATTCAAAATCCCAAAACTACACTGACTTCTATTAATGAAATTACGTAACTACTATAAAGATAGTGCACAATTGCACATTCAAAAAATTCTTTTACATACAGCGTGACCTATACAAGCAAAACATTCATTACTTAGAGTAAGTTCTTAAACGAAAAAAAAAGAAAAGATTCGGAATCTAACTAAATAATAAAAATAATAAAAAAAAAATACCCAATACGTATACAGGGTGTTCAAAATACCCTGACAGTAAGATGTTTCAAAAAATATCTAATAATATTACGGAGTGCTTGGGGAACTAGTAGAATAATGGCATATTTCACGCGAAAGCAAATGACAGCTTCGAAGAACTTCTTCAAAAGGCTATAAAAATTTGTGATCTTCTTGAAACATGCTGCATTTTATTCATTGGAAACTGTTAGACGTCGAAAGCAAAAGATTGATTATTAACATGAAGATGAGGTGTAAAATCACCCAAGAAAGACATTGAAACGTAATTTTTATTTCGCTATTCGAGGTAGGACTTTTAACTCACTGCAAGAATTATTCGCACTACTTAATGAGCATTCTAATCATTATAAGTTTTTGTTATGAACGAATAAGTTCAAAAGTAAATATGTAATTAAAAATTATTATTAATTTTATTCAATACATAAATAAAAATGTAATTAAAATTAGTAATAATTTTTAATTACATATATACCTTTGAACTTATTCGTTCATAACAAAAACTTATAATGACATAAATAAAGTTTACCTCAAGTAGGATTTGAACCTACGACCTGTACTTTGCTAGAGTACCGCGCTAACCAATTGCACCATCGAGATTCAAGCTCCAATCGATGTAACTTTTGTCTTTATGTATGTAAAACTGATATAAATTCTAAATATAATGAGATTAAAATCAAATTACTTATATTAATGGAATGTGAGCCTGCAATACCGCAAGGATTCACACATACCAAAGCAACATGACTAATTTTAATTACTTTTGGTTTTATACAATATACCGAAATTAAAAAAGTCTGAATCAGATTCGAAAAATTGAATACCCTTTTTAGTTGTAGTTTAGAAAAAAATAGTGGCCCCTTTAAAGTTTTACGTTTCTAAACTTACCTTGATCAAGAACCACCTTAGGACTACAATACTTCAAGAACGTTTAATTGACCTGGCAATGACATCTATTGAGTCAGAAATACTGGATGCATTAAATATTCATGGTATTGTCCAAAAGTATTTTGAAATTAAACTCGTCCTGCAAAACTATTGTAAATCGTGTTCCTTATTACCATAAATAATTATCATCCTTCTTAGGTTAATGTTTATTTAATTGTTAGTTAAATTTTAATCGGTAGAAATTGCTTTGCTGTTTTATTTGGTAATATTAAAGTATTCTGTTATCAACCTTTTATAAGTTTGGTACGGAAGGCACAATACATTTTAAACACAGGCGGCCTGAGACAACAACTCAGCCGCGTGACGTGAGCACAGCGAGGTACCCGAAGTGAGAAGTAAGTAGAAAGTGTGCAGAACACGTCGCCTGCAGTTTTAGCTCTGTTATGTTACGCGCGAGTGTAAGTAAGAGCAAAGGCATTATTTCTTCCCTTTCCGCTTGTGAGAGTGAGAATTTGGGTTGTTGTGGTGTGTTTTACGGTTGTTACCGGTATATTTACAATGTCGCATTCCTGTTGTTCGCCAGGATGTCGTCATGTCTATTAAATGGCTTGCAGCTATTCACAAGAAAAATTTTTGTAGTTTGAAGTTCAGCAAGGTCTGCGTGTTACATTTTGTTAAGGAAAATATAATACATTTTTCTACAGCAACACATTCAAAAACTGACGAAACAAGCTTAAATTTAAAAATTCCCAAAACAGGATGCCGTACCCTTGCAACTCTCCACATGCCCTTCCTGTTTATCAAAAACTCTTAAATTGCGCCCAAGTCGTGATGGAAAACTATAGGAACTTACATACAGCAAGAAAGCCAAGATATCGTTATTCAAATAATACAATGATTTTAGCCTAGATCCTTGTAACCATAAGTCCCCATGCTTACTTGAGACATTTTATTGTACTTATATCACCTTATCCAGATACAGTAAAATCAATTTGCAGTTTTTTGTTGACTGGCCCTACAACGGACGCAGAAACCTATTTAAGTTATTATCAGACCGTGAAAAATATGCTATATTATTGATGGACTGTTTCTAGATTATAAGGCAGGAAATATTGTTGGGGCTACTTATAATAATATTCAGCAAATTCTGCCTTTGTGTTTATGATATCCAGCACTATGTCAAGCGTAAAAGAAGTTGTGCATATTAATCATATCTCCAAGATTGACAAACTTCTGGGTTTTTCATAAATTAAAAGAGTTATAACTAATTAGAGGAAATTGGAGACGATGTCCGTCAAATTCTCTTAGTTTCAAATTTAGCGCGAACAGATCCCCACCACCGAATTACGTTCTCTCCAGAGAACTTGTTCTGTTCAAGTTTAACTCAATCGTGGGCTATACGTAAGTGTGCCCCAGGATAATTGTACCCAAGGTTTGCAGAAATAAAAAAAAATAAAGAAATATTGTACAGTACATTATTTATATTAATCAAAGTAGACCAGATATCAAAAAATGGGCCTTCGAGCCCGACAGCATTAAATAAAAGTTTAAACAACGCGGGCGAAAAGTGATTGCAGTGCAGAGAAGCCAAGGTGCCCGTCATATTTTCAAAGTAAAATTAGAATTCTAATTCTAATTATTTTTGCTTTAAACATCGTTTTTCCATAATAAAATCAAATTGGGTGATTAGAAGGGCTCAGTTGACGACTGGCACCCTCTTTTAACCAAAATCCTTACACAAATTTTTAAAATACGCTTTTTTTGCTAAAACAAAGCAAAATTCATGGTAGATTAAGCGGTTCTCGTGTTTGTGTACAACTGGAGAAATTGTGCGTATCAGTATCTATAATTGCGCAATTTGTTTAATTTCTTTTACAGATTTCTGTCCCTAACATAAAACTTTTATTCAATATTTTGAACATTGCACTGTTACATAAAAATAGAGAATTGGCAACATTGGTGGCGAATTCGGTCAGGTTATCTTTAAGATATAAGATATAGAGTTAGATTGCTATCAGAAATAAAGATAATACATGGCGCAGTCAATGGGATGCGATAACAAAAAAAAAATTACTTTGGTGTTAGAAGCACGTGGTGATGTGTTCAGCCTTGAGGAAATGGCAAAACGTCTTCTTCGTTAAGATTGGGCCACATTTAACTTTTCCTTCTTAAGGACCGGTCTCTCTGCCCGAGCGTATAAACTATTCAATAGAACTTCCGGAATCGGCCGAACAGAACGTTGTCACTCTCGATAGCTTCCTAGTTTAAAGTTCTCGATTTAGTGCTGGTTTGGTGTTCATCTTGAGCGGATAGTTTTTGCGGTGCAACAGATTTCAAAACCACAGACCGATCTTAACCCGAAACATTGGTCTTACAAACCTTAGAATACCTGCTGATCGCGGAAACAGTGTAAGCCCCACGGGCACATCCGTTTAAATACCTTCGCAGCAGTTTAAAACAAGCATAGTCCTACAGTATCGTCATGACTCCTATGTGTTTCGGATTACGGTGTTTTTATGACAGGTCTAGGAGGCCACTTGTTACGGATTGTGTATTGATGAACAATAAGGTGCTTTATATTTTGTATTAATAAACATAATTATTTTCATAATTTGTAATTTTATAGTTAGCATGGATAGAGCAGGAGCTAGCGGCGCTGACCGTACTAAAACAGTAAATCTGGCTGACCCAAATTTTGCTAATAAAACACAGGCCTTGCTACTTTCTGAAGATCGAGATTTATATTTATTAGACCGAGAGACTGGTGAGGAGACTAGAGATGTTATAGATGACTCAGATGAAGATCCCGACTATGTAATTCAGCAATGTGAATCTTCTAGCGGTGAAGAATCTAATTCAAAACCCGAACTTTTGGAATTAGATGAAACTTAGAATGAAGTACAACAATCCAGAATCGATTCTTTACAAGCAGAAGCGGCTCATATGAACATAGTCAAAGCAAAAATGGATTACCAGGTCTAACAGCGTTAAGCAGGACTTTAGGAAATAGCCCTTCTAAGCCAGATATTTGGAATTTGTTGATTGATGATGAGATGCTAGAAGAAATTGTAACATGGACAAACCAAAAAATTATTATAGTGAAAGAAAATTTGCCTGATTCGACACATACTTCAAACTACAGAAACAAAAATGTAGTTGAGATAAAGGCTTTGCTTGGACTTTTTATGATTTCTTCAATTATATCTTCTCATGAAGATATACTTCAACTTTTTTCTAAAGATGTTTTGGGTCAACCGATGTTTAGAATGACGATGTCTTTGAAAAGGTTTGAAATACTGTTATCTTGTCTTGGTTTTTAGGTTTAGTTTTTAGTTTAGTTTATTCTGGTTAAAAAAACCATAAGGTCATTACAGTCGTCAAATATAAAAATGTAACATAACAATGTAACATGCATCACACATAAATATTTAAATTGTTGCTCACACATCATTTAAAAACTCATCTACAGTGTAATAGCATTTATCAGTTCGATAAGCTTTAATCCAAGACTTAAATTTGTTAATATCTAACTTTTGGATTTGTGATAAAAATGAGCTACATACTTAAATCTAGTATTCCTTGTTCGTAGTCACCATGGAAACCAAATAATTGAGAATTGAAATAAAGAAAATATTTGAATAAGTTACTGCAAAAATTATAAAATTGATAATTTTGTGATTCAAAAGTCATTTTTTCAAATTCGATATACAACATTAGTGTAAAAATTTAATACTTATGAGTAAATCGAAAAATACTTTTTACTCGGAGGTAGTAGCTATATACTTATCAGTGCATTCTTACACGATAAAGTCGCTTATTTAGTATTTCTTGCTCGTGATCAAATGTAAATTAATTTACAATAAATGTTCAAAATGTTGCCCATTAGACGCAAGACATTGTTGAACCTGTCTTGTAACGGCTTCATTTGTAGCCCTTTGAATTTCTTGTGAAGAAAGAGAATTGAAGGCATTTTGCACTTTGCAATGCAATCTTCTTTAGTCGTTAGTGGTGTAGCATAAACAATATTTTTAATTCGACCCCAAAGATAAAACCCATTGGCGTAAGATCAGGTGACCTAGGTGGCCATGGAAAGGGACCATTATTGGCAAATCAACGATCTTCAAAAATTTCATAAAGTTTAATGGAAACAGCGTTGTTGTGAGGGGGCGCACCGTCTTGTTGGTACCATATATTTTCCCTTTCTAGATTTAATCGGGGTTGAATTCGAGTGTTTAATATTTCAAGGTATTTTCGCCTAGAAATTAAATTTGTAATCATAAATCGCAACAATCAACTATTCTAAACCTCTCAAATGTTCGTTGTAAAAATGCACGTCAAAGATTTCGTTATTCCGAATAGCACAAAATACATTAAAATTCCAAATTTCCTTAAAATGGCATTCGCATTGCTATTTTCGTTATTCCAGTAATGCGAGTTTCGGCGATTAAATATACCCCTTTTTTCGTAAATTTAGATTCGTCCGTTCATATGATATTAGTCAAAAAATTAGGAATTTCTTGTATTTTGAGCAAAATCCGCTTCTTTCAAATGTTGAACTAATTGTAAACAGTATGGTCTAAACTTATGTTTCTTAAGAATTCTTCTGATAGTTGTTGATGTTAAGCCAATATCTGTTTTCGCGTCGTTTATGGAATTGCAGGGATAGGCACGGAAATATCCTAAAGTTATAGCTTCATTCTGTTCGTTATCAATAGCAGTTTTTTTGCGAGGCGCAGAGTGTTTAAATGTGCCAAACTGTTCCAAATTTTGAACCACACGTCTTATTGTATCTGCTAATGGTCAGGGGCGCTCAGGATAGCGTTCCAAAAATGTTCTTACTGTTCGTTTTACACCTCTATGACATTCTCCGTGAATTAAAATTAAAAATGCAAATAATCTGTATTAGAATATTCAAGTCCAGCCATTTCATCAAGAAAAACACAAACTGTCAACAATTTTATTAAATTATTGACTTCAAAAGAAAAACAAAATAAATAAGCATATTTATCGTGTAATGATGCGCTGATAAGTATGTATTACCTCCGCAGTAAAAAGTAGTCTTTTTCGATTTACTCATAAAGTATTAAATTTTACACTTATGTTGTATATCAAATTTGAAAAATTACTTAGAAAATTTCTATTTGGCAAAATGACTTTTGAATCACAAAATTATCAATTTTTATAATTTTTTGCAGTAACTTATTCAAATATTTTTCTTTATTTCAATTCTCAATTATTTGGTTTTCGTGGTGACCACGAACAAGGAATACTAGATTTAAGTATGTAGCTCATTTTATCACAAATTTTAAAATTGGGACTTTTTTGATAATAAGTATGAAACTGTTACGTTTAGGCAAATAATGTTTTAAACAAATTTACCTTAATTTTTGACGTTAAATCGATCTGAGTAATAAAAATAGGGTTTCCATTTGATTTTTTGAGTAACTTGCATTTTTGATAGTCAAGTTTAGACATTCATAATTTTATTTTTATGAAAAATACAAATGTCATTTTTGCAGACTGTTGCAATAAACACACCTTAAAGTTTTATTCAAATTGTTTGACAGGAACAGAACAATTAACGAGTTATTACTAAGACCACATCAGTCAATTTTTTTAGATAAATGTTTTTTTTAAACGACTGAAATTTCGTATCTAGTTTATTTAACAAACTTACCTTAAAATTCGACATAGAATCCAAAAATGTATTAATATACGGGTGTTCCATTTAAAATAAGCGACTATACCGACTTCCGGTATAACCGGAAGTGGTACGAACGTGAAAATATTTTAGATGAGTTAGCCCTAACATCATTACCCTGTCACCAAATTTTCAAAATTATAGTAAGTTTGGTTTAACAAATACTCATAGGATCAGCTCCCAAAGGCGGACGCTGTATACAGGGTTTTCCACGGTAGTTCGTTAGAAGTTTATGCTTAGAAACAATTTAGAAATCTGAATTTTTGGACCTAAGGGTTATTTAAGATTCTCTTCATTCTAAAATATTTTCAAGGTCATGTTACTTCCGGTCATACCGGAAGTCGCCACCACTTCCTTATTTTAAATGGAACACCTGTATATTATTTTATTTTTGGATTCTTGACAAAATTTTAGGATAAGTCTTATAAGGGTTTCCTATACCTTTTTCAACTGTTTCTTAGATATCTTGATTTTTTCAAAATTTTGAAAGATGTAACCCTATTTTCAACACTGCTTGTCTTACTTATTTTGACTGATGGAAAGTGCTTCTGGAGTAAACAGAAGCATAAGAACTATACTTTTGAAATACTCATTGACAATTGATTTATTGCATACATGGTGTTCAAAATTTGATGAACTATTAAACAATTTTCAAAGTTGAAAACTTTGTTAATTCAAATGTGACACCCTGTATATTATTGGATGAATAGATGCAGATTTAGTTATGCATCGTTTGGCTATAACATTACCTATACCTATTATCGACAATTTTCTTGTTGATTAACATTTTCTACTTTAATGTGATTTTGACAGAAACTGAATTGATTTTCAAAAATAAAATGAACTTAATTCAAACTACACAATTTCTATTTTATTAAAACAATGAAATAAAACAAGAAGATAACAAAATTGAGAGCATAATAACAAATGAAAAACGTAAAACAATTATTTGAACATAACTAGAAGAAAAGTGATAAAAAAAATAAAATGAATCATTACAAATGTTCCACATGATCGCCAATGAAGCTGTGCTCGAAATTATTGTCCAAAATACTAATATTTATATCGAGATGAAGAGGTATAAACCTGGAAATAATACGGCCCGGAAAACCGACGTTTTGGAGATAAATGCAATTATTGGACTGTTATACATGGCTGGCGTAAATAAGAATAATCACCGAAATGCTGCAGATTTGTTTCGCACAAATGGTACATCGTTGGAAATATATCGCCTGACGATGTCTTTGGGGAGATTTCAATTTTTGTTGGGTCACATTAGATTTGATGACAAATACACAAGGGAGGAACGTCAAAAAATTGACAAGCTTGCTGCATTTCGAGAGGTCTTCGAAATTGTAAACTCAACCTCGTCCCAAAATTTTTGCTTTTCTGAATACTGTACCGTTGATGAAATGTTACTTGATTTTAGAGGGAAATATCCTTTCAGCATATACATCCCCAGCAAACCAAATAAGTATGGCATAAAATTGTACACATTTGTAGATGCAAAAATGTTTTATTCCGGAAATTTGGAAGTTTACGTTGGTAAGCAACATCCAGGACCATATAAACTGGATACTTGAAATGCTGCATTATTACTCAGAATGTGCAAACCAAGTATCGGTACGAATAGAAACGTTACGATGGATAATTTTTTCACAAATAAACTGGTTGCTGATACCTGACCATAAACTGACCGTTATAGGCACAATGCGAAAAAATAAACCAGAGATTTCAACTGAATTTTATCATAAACCTCCAGAAAAGACAAGTATGTTCGCTTTTCAGCAGAATTGTACTTTAGTTTCCTATAGTTCGAAGCCCAGAAAAAATGTCATTGTTATGTCAACAATGCATTATGATGATGTAATAAATCCTAATACTGGAAAACCCGATATCATAATTGACTATAATTCAACAAAATCGGGTGTTGATATTGTTTATAAGATGATAGAAGCCTATAATTGTGCGAGAGTGACGTGTAGGTGGCCCGTGGTCTTTTTACACCTTATTAAATGTTGGGGGAATTAATTCCTATATTAACCTCAAAAATAAGAATTTAGGTACCACGACACCGAGAAGATTATTTCTCGAAAATCTGGCCATGGAACTGCTTGATGGACATATAAGAAGACGTGCTATTCAAGAAAATGTTCTTAGAGGTAACAAACTGAGGCTCAGAGAAATTTGTGGTATTACAATTGAAAATACTTAAAAACCAATTACATATGGTCGTTGCTATCTCTGTGATAGTAAAAAAAAGCAGAAAAACAAAATATTCATGCTAGAAGTGCAATAAATATATGTGTCTGAAACATATCAAGTGCATATGTCCACAATTCTTAAAAAATCTTGATGGAAATTTAGATGAATAGTTTGTTTCTATTTGTGTACAAAAATAGACATTCATGTTTTACTTATAATATGTATTTTTGAGTTGTCTGGTTTTTCGAGTTGTTTTTTTAAGTTTATAATTTTTTTCTTAACGAAAAATATACATTATTTTAGAAGATTATGTTTTTGTTTTCATACCAAAAAAACAACATTTTAATTTTTTAATTTCAAAAAAAGAAAGAAAACTATAAAGACGAAGGGTGACTTTAATCTATTACCCAAAAAAAAGAATGGTCTAACATTGTCTTTTTTCGGTGTCAGAGACTGGCCTTAAGGAGTTTGTGTGATGTAACCACCGTACGGGGGAAAGGTTAATCAACAATTTCAGATTTTCTGTCAGCATTAGTTATGAACAAAGAAACAAATGAAACGCAAGTAGCTATTTTGTTGAATTTAATTGGTGAAGAAACAGTGGAAATTTTTAACACATTTGAATTTGCTGAAGATGAGACAACCAGAAAGTGTTGACAGGTTTCCAGCTTATTGTAACCCAAAGGAAAATGTCATGCACGCTGAAAAGCAAGAAGAAAGGGAATCATTTGACAACTTTTTGCTGGAAGTCAAGATGCTCGTGAAATATTGTGAATTCAAAGGTTCTGAAGAAATGGTACGGGATAAGCCAGTGTTATATACCATCAGCAGGGATACTTAAGATCGTATAATTAAAATGGAAACAATCGAAATTGATAAGGCAATTGAAGCATTCCGAGTGGTGCAAATAACTAGAAAACATACAAGAGAAGTGCATTGTCAAGAGGTGAGCGTTATAAAAGGAACGAAGCCGCAAGAAAAAATAAATGATAAACCAAATAAGAAAGAAGTAGCTGCCGAAGGAAGTGCACATCAGCTCTGACGACAGATGAACAGAAGACGCAGAGGTAACACCTTGGCAAATGTGGTTATTCACCTAAAAGCAATTGTCCTGCTGTTGGTAAACTGTGTACTAAGTGTAAAAGATATAATCATTTTGTCAATGTTTGTAAGGCAAATGTTAACCAACTAGTTAATTTAAATGATAACTCTGAGTATATTTGTTCCTCAATTAATAATGTATATGCCTAAACAAGTAGAACAAAGTAATTTAAAAGAGTACAAGTTAAATAAAAATGTTGTCAAATTAGAGGCTTATGGAGATTACATTATAGAAACAATGGGAGAAATTTTGTTAGAAATGAAAGTAGAGATCAATGTTCACAAAGAAAAATGTATAGTAACAAAAACAGATACGATTCCAGTTTTAGGGATGAATACTATAAAAAAGTTAGGCTTAGTAACAAGAAATAAAATAGATGCTGCACAGTCTAATTTTAATACTGACATTGTTAATGAACTTGTAGATGTATTTAGAGGAATAGGTTGTTTTCCACAAAAGTACAGCATTAAAACAGGATGATGTACCTTTTAGTCACCATATCGAATATTGAATTCCATTAAATCCTCAAAAGAAGGTAGAAACTGGGTTAGATATAGACCAGTAGTTGCAAATATTGTAGAAAAAATTGATGAACCTACAGAATGAGTAAATGGAATTATTATAGTTAAAAAATCAAAAGACTGTTTAAATTCTCAAATGCTGAATGAAGATATTTTAAATCAATATCACAGTATTCCTACTTTAAATGATTTACCTTCTAAATTAAATCAAGGTAACTTTTTTTCAGTTGTAGATCTAAAGGATGGATTTTTGCAAATAGAATTAGACGGTGATAGTCAAAAGTTATGTACTTTTAGCTCCATGTTTGGTACTTATTGTTTTAAAAGGTTACCTTTTGGTTTGAACATATTTGCTGAAGTGTTTCAAAGGTACAATGAGAAAATGTTTGGTGATCTTGATAATGTGTTAATTTACTTAGACGATTTGCTTATATTTGCCGAAACTGTTGAGGAACGTGGTAGAATTTTAAAAAAGGTTTTGAAAAGAGCTAAAGAAAATAATATTGAATTCAACGAAGCAAAATTTCAATGTAGAGTTGAACAGGTGGACTATTTAGGTCATATACTTAGTAATTGTACAATTAAACCTGGTTCATATCGTGTTAAAGGGATAGAGAAATATGGCATTCCAAAAAATAAAGCTAAATTGCAGAGATTTTTAGGTTTAATTTGTTCCATATGTGGAATATGGAATATAAGTAGATTTAGGTTGGTAACAGATGTAACCAGAAAACTAAAAATAATAATACATTTCGTAAGAAATCACCTTGTCAATTAATTAATCAATCTAATGTCATCGTGGTAACCGCCTACAAAAAGAACATAACTAATTACACATGAGGAGTTATACCAAATTTCATCACCATTACGAGAATTATTAAAGAAAAATATAGAACTGGTCTGGTTGGATGAGCATGGATAAATACTTTAAGTCCCCTCATAACGCAATCCCCTGTGTTACAAAATGTTAATAGTGATAAAGAAACAACTGTTCAGACAGATGCTAGTAAGAACGGGTTAGGTTATGCCCTATTACAGGAAGGTAAACCAGTTTGTTTTGCTCCCAAAAGTTTAAATGGTTGTGAAATAAACTATAGTCAGATTGAAAAATAATTTTTAGCTATCTTATTGGCTTGTAACAAATTTTATCATTACATTTATAGACGTAAATAAGTAAATACATACAGATCACTTACTTTTAGTGAGCACAATGAAAACCGATTTAAATAAAATATCTTCTGGAAATACAAGTAGAACATGGTGTCAGAAGTGAAAAACTCGGTGTAGAGAACTAATAAAATCTAATAACGTTCGTAGAGGAGGAACAAAGTAATACATTAACTAAAGTGAGGTTAATGCGGAAGAAAATTGATAACATAAATATAAATAAACTATCATCACTGGTATTCCACAATAATCTATATAAGAACTCCAAAATCAGTAATTTCTTTGAATTTCAACAAGAGTATCTTTTTTTGTGGCAAATCGTTTAAAAAATACTATTTTTGCCAAAAATTAAAATACCCCAACAAAAAGTTTAGAAATAAATCGGATCCCTTTAACGACGCTCCTAACAAAATATTAAAAATTTGTCAACACTATCTTTTATGACCTAATCAAGGTATTCGTGGTCTGAATTTCATTTAGGTAACTTAAACGATTTCAGAGATAATAATAAAAAATGATTTTTTGGGCCACTTTTACAGGGCCGTATCTTCTTAAGAAGGCATTTTCGGACACATGTTTATTAACCACACTAACGTTACTTTTTAATATTCTATTTACTTTACTTTCAGGTCGGAGGTATCCCATAAGTAACGGGCTAGCGAAAAAAGCAGTAAACATATGTAAACACTTAACTTTAGTTAGTATCATGAAAAAAGAATTAAACAAAATACCTTCTGGAAGATTACAAAGAATTAAACTCAAAATTGTGTAAGTTTGATAAAGATACTGTGTATAAGCCTGGTAAATTAATGTTTATATTGCAAATGCATTAAGTTGGGCTTGCTCACAAGCAGATCGGAGTACTACTGAAGAATGTTTAAATGAAATGGTACACACTATTTTTATAAGTAATGATTCGAAAATGAAAATTGTTACAGAAACTAATAAAGATACTATGTTGGGGGAATTGAAAAGATTATGTTTGGAAGGTTAGCCTAACCCAAAATCAAAAGTAAAAAATGATGTAGTATTTTTTTCAGTAAAAGGTGTGAAATTTTTGTAGATAATGAAATATTATATTTTAATAATACGGTAAGAATTCCGTAAAATTTAAAAAATGAAATTCTTAAAACAATAGATGAAACTCATTTCGGTATTAGTAAGAGAAAAAGTCAAGCAAGGTCGCTAATTTATTGGATCAGTATGGATTCAGATGTAGTTTATGAGTAAATGTAAAATCTGTGAAACATTTTGGGTTAAGAACATTAAAGAACCAATGAAAATTCAAGATTGCCCAAATTTACATTTTGAAAGTGTAGCTTGTGACATTTTAGAGTATATAACTGAATCATACCTAGTGTTGGTTGATTATTGTTCAAAATGGTTGGGATTAGTGAAGTTGAAGAATAAAACTTCTCATGATACAAAAGTAATTCACGGAATTCCCAAAAAGCTGACAATATGCCTTTTAGTTCGTATGAATATGTTAGATTTAGTGATACATGGAAACTTAGAGTCCGTATTATATTAAAAGCAATGGTCTAGATGAAAGGGGTGTAGGAATTGCGAAGAGGATGTTAAAAAAAGGTTATGAAAGTAATGACGAATTAGAATTTTTTCTGTTAGAACACGGGAACACACCGCGAACTAAATTTCCGATAAATGATCAGTTATTAAAACCTTTAGATATATTTTAATAGAGTATTAACAAGATCGAATTATCGAAGTAAATATTACTATCATTAATCTGCCACGTCATGAAAATATAATTTTTCACCGGGAAAGAATGTAGTGCATAAAAAAGATAAAATTTGGTAATCTTCAAAAATTGTAAAACACTATAATACACCTCGATCTTTTGTGTTAAGAATGAAGCAGGTAGATTCAAAACACGAAATAATGCAGCTATTGGACATTCATATTTGTAACCTAACCTTAGATGTCCTCCTGATGATTGTTTATTAAATAAGGTAGAAACTAGAACCAATTTCTGGAAGACGCCTTATGTAGATATACCGAATAAGATAAGTAGTGAGGAACAGGAAGTCATGCCCGAGAGTAAAGATTATATAACCAGATCTGGAAAGACATCCAAACCTCCAAACAGATTAGATTTATAAAATTGTACTTGTTATGTTATAGAGTTGGTTTTGTTTTGTAAACGTTATACTTTTCATATGTAGAAGGAGGTGTGACATAAAAAATAGAGAGTTGGTAAAGCGGTGACGATTTCGGTCAGGTTATCTTCAAGTTAGCGACAAAAAATGTGTTTCTAATATGAAAGTAATCTGTATATTAAATGTAAATCTATAAACATAGTTATAGATTTACATTGCTATAAGTTACGAAATAGACAATACATCCACCATTAGCGTCAGGCCTGCGCCGTCCATATGGGCAACTAGTGCGTTGCACGAGGGCGCCCTGTATCCAAAAGAAAATACAAATACAAATACAGGTAAATTTTGTGTTCATTCAATCGTTTGTTACTTAGTTAGTTATTAATTCGAATTGATTATTTAAAAGCTTCTATCTAAGGTAAGTTAAATCAGTTTTGTAATCAGTTGGGTGGAAGAGTATCTGTTTATAATTAATTTTTTTTTCAAGTTTACGCACTAAATCTTTTTAATAAAATACTTATCTTTTTTGGGTTTTTTAATGGTGTATTTTAACCATTAAGAAACCCAAAAAAGATAAGTATTTTATTAGGAGTGAATATGGTGAAATTTTACATTTTCATACTAAATATTTTTTATTGTTACCCACCTCGTTTTAAAAAAACTCCTTTAAAGTTTTTCCACAACCCCAGGAATGTTTAAAAATTAAAACTGTTTTTTTTTTATTAATTTTCACGATTGAATTATTTTTGCAATTAATAAAATATGGAGCGAATTAATTTGGATTTATGTATTTTTTTTTATTGATTGTGGATCTGAATAGGCTAAATTAGGCCTATCGTGCTAAAGCACTCAGGAACACTTAGGAGGATGGATAGAGGGATAATGAATTGCCAATAGATGCCTATGAACAGCTACCTTAAATTTTCTCATATCATAAGTGATAGGAAAACAGGAACTACGGAGATCATTACAGAGTTTAGAAGCCGTGTAGAAAGATGTGGATTGCGCCCGTTTGGTACGACAAGTGGAGATTTGTACTGCATACTGATAATGTGAATGAGCGAACCGAGTGTTTCTCGCAAACATAGCCCGAGATGGTATCAAAGAATATAATTCACCAGCACAATAGCCGTTGTAATAACGATAATACAAAGAAAGAACTGAAACCATCCTTCTATGCTCAAGGGACTTATGTGAGAAGTTAAGGACGGTCATTTATAAGCCTAATCGCTCTTTTGAATACGATCAACGATATCGAGAGCGTATTGGGAGCATTAACCCAAAGGTGAGAATTATATTCCAGATGAGGCCGAATTTGGGCCTTATACAGCAGAAGGAGTTGTCGAGATGTAAAGTACTGCTTAGATCTGTACAAAAAGCCTATTTAACGAGCAGCTGTTTTGGTAGCTGACAGTAGATGGTCAACCCATGAGAGATTTGAAGATACAGTCATACCCAACAGAGTAATAGAGTCTGAAAACTTAAGAACTGAGCCATTCATACTTACAACAGGAAATGATCGATCTTTTTTGGCGGACATAAGGCAACACTGAGTTTTGTTAGCATTCAATTTAACTAGATTATTGTTTCCCCATTCGAGAATACATTGAATGTCTTTGTTGATTGAATTTGCCATTTCAGCTTTAATGATTTGACATAGAAGGTGGATTATTACTATGAGTAGACTGAGATGAACTACAGTGAAGAGTGCTATCGTCAGCAAAGCAATGGATGCGGTTAGTTGATGAAGAAATAAGGTCATTTATGTACAGCAGAAAAAGTGTAGGCGCTATAACGGATCCCTGTGGTACGCCCGCGTTAATGCTAACTTCTTTTGAAAAAAAGTCATCAACTACGACACGTATTCGTCTTTTATCAAGGAAACTAGAAACCCAGTTGATGAGCGTTTCATTTAACCCAAACGAGGTGAGTTTGGCAAGTAAACACTTATACCAAACTTGATCAAATGCCTTTGAGATATCTAAAGCGGCTACAACTGTTTCACCGGACTGCTCTACTGCATTGTTCCAAACTTGGGTCACATATGCAAGAAGATCGCCTGTTGAACGACTTTGCCTAAACACATATTGGTGGTCACTAAGGAGTTTGTTAGTTTCAGGGAACGTGAGCAGTTGCTGATTGATGGCTTTTTCCATGATTTTAGACAAAATGGAAGTGATGGCAATTGGTCGGTAATTTGAGGGATAGGTCTTATCGCCTTTTTTGGGAATAGGTTGAACATTTGCTAACTTCCATGATGAAGGGAATTCAGAAGACATAGAGATCGTATAGAGCTTAGATAGGACTGGTACTAGTTCGGAGGAACATTTATTTAAGACAATAGCTGATACCGTCTGGGCCAGTCGCGTTATTGAGATCAAGCCTACTGATGATCATTTCCATGAGCTCGTACCGAAAATGAATTGGTTTCATAGCGTATGAAGAAGAGTTGTCTAGGGGCACATATTTTCCAGAATCATTGAGACACGAGTTTGATGCAAACAAATCCACGAAAACGTTGGCTTTGTCTACAGAATCAGCAACTACTTATCCGTCAATAGACGTCAGGGGGGATGTTCCAAAGTTTTTACTATTGGCTTTAGCTAAAGACCAAAATTTACGACTGCCTAAAGGGGATGTAGCTAGTTCATTGCATTTTCGTTGTTCGAACAACTTTTTAGTTTTAGTGATGACACATTTGCGGATATTTCTAGCACCAAGGTACAGACCAATGTATAGACGTTTAAAGAGAATACAAGAACAAACAAACTTTCCATATATGTAAACTTACTAGACAAACAAAGATGAGAAAAAATCTAGAAAAAACTAATGCAAAAATAACATTTTTTCAAAAACTAACCATTTCTCAAGAAAACAAAGACCTTCTGTCAACATCAACGGGGGAATTAGAAACTGAACCAAGTATCGGGCGAATGGTGTCCAATTTCTTGATTCCTACAGTGTGTTCAACTACTGATGAAGAACTGCTGGAGAATGAATTTGAAGGCAGTGTCAATATTCAGCTATAATCAACTTCTCGGAAAGATTGTAAACTTGATGACGGTGAATAAGATCCACTATTATGGCCAAAAGTTTTATTTCCCCATCATGTTCAATTATTAGTAGATAATGGACCAGGTCATTATCAGATTAAAAATCAAATTTACCCTAAAGACAAA
>JARFJB010000226.1:122500-243637 GCA_036346205.1 Vesta saturnalis | reverse complement strand
CTACCAATGAATGCAGGCATTTTGTAACCTAATTTTCCTCTTTCTTTTCAGAATGCCGCGTTGCTACAAAATAAATAAAACTAAAGGAAAAATATGAACTCACAATTCGGCAAGCTTCTACATCGTGCGGTGTTGCTTATTCAACAGTGCAAAGAAGATTCCGCGGAACCAACACATTAAAATATGGGCGTCCATCCGTTTTAAACAATGCAGAAGAAAAAGGAAGATCGTTGCAACTGTGTGCAAATTGGGGATTACCATTACGATGGACTGGCGTTCGAGAAACAATTTGATGATATTTGGATACAACAGGAAAAACCGAAGAAGATTTCAAAATAATCATCCGGAATTGACTGGTTTATGAGGCGGAATCCAAATTTAACAATTAAGCTGCCCGAAAACACCAAGCGCCTTAGGATCGGGCTATATTATCAAACACTTGAAGCTTATTTCCGTAATTTAAAGGAGACCCTTACAGACGTTCCACCATCAAACTTAATAAATTATGAAACTAATTTTCGGGACGATAGTGGGACAATCAAATAATTATAAAGCAGTGGTCTACACACACTTATAGGACAATAAACACTTCAAAAAGCAGTACAACTGTAATGTACTCCATCGCGGCCGATGCCACCATGCTTGCACCGTAATTGTGTATAAAGCAAAAGACATGTACAAAGGATGGGCAGAAGGTGGTCCTGAAGGTTCGAGATATAATTGAACATTAAGTGGCTGCTTTGATGTGGAGGTCTTCAAAGACTGGTTCCTTAAAGTTGCGTTACCATACTTCCGAAAATTAGAATATCCTAAAGTAATGATAGCGGATAACTTGAACAGTCACCTAACTGTTAGTGTTGTTCAAGCCTGTAACCAACATTAGATTTGTTGTACTACCACCAAATGTCACAAATTTACTGCAATGACTTGACGTTGCGTATTTCAGAGAGATTTTATTGATGAATTCTTAATTAATATTAACAATTTACATTCTAACAAAATTTACACTAAATAAAGATACATTTTCATAGCTTAGCACAATTAATAACTATTGGCGGGATTGTAATACGGGAAATAAGAGTTAGTTGTTATGACTTTATCCAAATTTTTTAGTTACTTTTAGTTTTATCATCACTGACGTTTCTCATAACCTCACAGTTGGAAAAAGAGTATTTCAATAAGTTGTGAGAAGATATTATTAGTGGATAATTATCTAAACAGAAGAAAAGAAAGGCGTGTTAGGGAAAAAGTAAATCATATGGATTTTTGGAATGAGAAGGAATTCTTTATTCGTTTTCGTTTAGAAAAAGACACCATTAGAGAATTATTAGACCAAATTATGGAAGTATTAGAAAATCTTCCAGACAGGTAACCCTAAATTTATGTCGCAAAGAAGTATTTAATAAGTTCAAAAAAACATTCTATGTACACTATTTCTTTTTGTATTTATAGAAATGCAGTTACTGTTGACATTAAGGTATTTTGCGACTGGCAGCATGCTCGTTGTGGTAGGAGACTTTTTGTGGTGTACACAAATCAAGTGCAAGTAGAATTGTAAAGACAGTATCCGAAGCAATTGCAAACTTACGAAATCGATATATCAACTTTCCTCAGGATCTACATGAAATGGGTGGAATTTGCACCAAGTTTTATGAACTTGCAAGATTTCTCCGAGTTACTGGAGCAATTGATTGCACGCACATTAGAATTCTATCACCAGGTATGGTTAATTATCAAAACCTACGGTTTGCTTAGCTATTAATAAATTTTAATTTTTAGGCGGAGACGAGGCTGAACATTTTCGGAATAGGAAAGGTTACTTTTCTTTTAATGTGCAAGCTATTTGTGATTACATACGGGAGATAGTAATAAGGGAGACAGAAAGTAATCATGACCAAACAATATTTAATAATTCTCTGATAAAAGCTAAATTTGCAAGGCGATCTACAGAATAAGGTGACATAGGTTATGGTTTATCAGGATACTTAATTACACCTTTACCAAACCCTATAATACCTCGGGAACACCTATTCCAAGAAGCGTTATTGCGCACAAAAAATACCATGGAAAGGCCTTACGATGTGTGGAAACGAAGGTTTCCTATACTATCGTTAGGAATAAAATTAATCCATATGTGTCTGTGCTTCATATCAATACCTCTGGGGACGATTTTCTGAAACGGATTAGGTCTTTTAGAGCTGCCATCAGCATTTGCACGCCATCACATAACTGCGTTTTTGTGACTGGAAACCTCTGTTTGGCCATATTTATTATCCATTCCACCAAAAGAGTTCCAGTTTTGCATTCAACTGCTGTCCTTCCTTATATTTGTCTGATAATTTCATTCTTGGAATTTTACATGCCTGACTGGCTTTTGTAATGCTCATGCCATTTTATATAGCCTCTAAGGCGTTGCGAATATCATCAGCGGAATAGGTGTTTTTTTATTTGTTCATTTTCGTCTGTAATAAGTACTTAAATAAAAAAGTTTATAATTAACAAGAATAACAGGTACTTAAGTAATTCTTCGAAGTACTTAAATTAATAAGAGTGACAAAATAAAATCTTTTGTTAATTAATTAATTAATTATTTATAACGTGATTTATAACTAAAATTAGACCCGCACGAATATAGACATTTTCTTGAAAATGTACAATTATTTTAGAAAAAATTGTCACGATATTTATAAAAGGACTTAAAACCTTCGTGGCTGAGAAATTAGGGACATTCATTTTTTGTGTCCCAAACTTCGTCCCCTTTTATTTTATTTATTAATTTAAAATAAATAATTTTAAATAAATTGGATACAAGTCTAAACATTTAAAGATTTTTAGGCCCTGTTTGGTTTAAAAATATTTTAAATAGCTGTTACTTAACTAAAAGTTTACTAAGATGTACTAATATGGTTTCATGTACTAAAATGCTGACCCAAAAATCGTCAGGTAGGTGGGCCAAGCTTCTCGGTACTTTTAACTATATTTATAACACTAACAATAAGTTTAAAAGGGTGACGAAATTAGCGCCTACGAAAATATAAATATTTTTCGATCCAATTTTGGTATTTTATTCAAAAATAAAAAATGTGTTAAAACAAAAACAAAAGAACAAAATTTGGCTCTAATTTCGTCGGGCTGCGAGAATAGGGACATTCATTGTTTGTCCCAAATATCGTCATCCTTTTTATTTTAGAAAATAAATTGAAACAAATAATTTAAGATATGTTGGGCAAAAGTTTTAAGTTTTCCTATATTCAATTTACATTTCTAACAGAATCACAACCTTCTATTTTACATTCTATGATTGTTAATTTTTGTTATAATTTCTGTCTCCGTCTTGTCCATTAAACTCAAATTTCCTATTATCAGTTTTGCCACCCTGTGTTATCACAGATTTTGACAACTTGAGGTACAACTGACTTCCTAAAATTAAACTAACAAAAATCATTTCTTGATACTTGTAAGACAGTTTATGTTGTTAAATCTTACATTTCATATATTAATTCATTTCATTTGTTGGATTTGGTACATTTGGGTGGCCTATTTAATTTTAAATCAATTAATTTCAGGGATCCTGAATAAAAATAAGATATATCACTGTTAAGCAAACAGTAACTTTGGATACGGGCATTTGTTCAGTTTCAGCTTAATGTAATTGTAACTTTATTTTGTGATACCCTCTTCTGTTTATTGTCCAATTTCATTAAATATATCTGTTAAAATACATGGTCCCTCGATGGTTGATTAAGACATGTAACAGATATAACAGTATATATCTTCGATAGTACCTACTCAGAAGAATCATATATTAGTCTACCTGTCTCGATATTTGTTACATTTGATCAAAGTCGGTCTAAGGAAAGTACCCACATATAACAGATTATCATCCTTGCCAAGGTCTGTAATTATTTAATTAGAGCATGCAATTTTATCACATTAACAATTGACTATCGATAAATATAACAAGCTGTGTCCGATTTCAAGTCAGTTATCACAACCTACAACATAATGTTAGAGTGGGAGGAACTTCTAGTTAAATAAATTAAGCAGATTACATACAAACCAGCCAAGTTCTACAGGCATCTGAAAGTAGTACTTGGACAGCTGTTCGATTCATCATATCTATAATGGGAATCCCATTAATTTTGTAAATTGATTTTGTTTGCTTGCTGGTTTTGCTGCAATACTGTACAATTCTTAATCTTGATTTTTTGTATAGGCAGATATTTTGTAAATATTGTCGCCACCTATTGACGTTCGGAAACACCAATGTTGCATGATATATACAGGGTAGTGCCTTGTGAAGCAACAGTGACTTCAATGGTAATTTTTCTATATTCATTAGCTCCTCTAATTATTTTAGAGTAAAAGTGTAAATACGTTTTTGTAGAAAAATACTGCATCTGTACATACTATTAACTATAATTTCGCATTTTCTAAACAGTAAAAATAGATAGATTAAAAATTACATTTTATTAAAAATCGTTGATGCTTCGGAATCATATAAACAAACAACATGAGCATCTGCATTATTTGTCATTGTTGCTTGACGTCGACTGATTTTTACATGCAATTCTGTATTCGGCTAAAACATATCCAACGCAAGTAAAGTAGAAGTAGTAAGATAGTTAAGCCACAGAGGAAAGCTACGGTACCTTTGATCTTTTGGTGTCAAGAATAAATGACCTTCCGCCATCTTTTAAGTAGTTCCAAGGCGCAATTCAAATATAAAATATTGTTTTATATTATTTTAGTACAATTCGGTCATTATGATATTCAATTTAAACGCAAAATTGATTTAGTTAATAAGTTGAAACTTTAATCATACGCTTTAGTCGACCTAAGGAAATATGGGATACTTTCATTGTTAATCATACAATTATGTGTTTGGAAATTTTGTTCTTATTTTTATTGAATATAAGGTTACCTTATTAATAGTATACTTTACAATAAGACTAAACTATAGTTTACAAAGTTTTGTTTAATTTTTGTGAAAACATGCAAAATACATTACATAGTTATTAATTCACAACATTTAATTCCATGTAGGTGGAACTGATTCATTTATTCACATTAAATTTTATCATTCTTTAAATGTAGATCTACAAATGACTTAAAATAGCTACTTTTACAATCTTTTGTTTCCTGTTTTTTGTTTTTATATCCCTATTAGCATATTTCAAAGAATAGAAAATTTTTAACCTAATAAATAATTTCGAAACATAATCTGATCGAAAATCAGGGCAATCATACAAATAAGATATTTTCTTCATTTCGTTAAAATAAACGTGTGAAATATTTTTACCAGTACAGATTTGTTCATACATGGACACAAAAACTTTTTCCAATTTATATACATACTCGACAAACTTTAACTAGGTACCCTCAATCTTCCAAAAACGTTTTCTTTCGAATCAAATGTTTTAAAATAAATGAACAATTTGTTGGAATCTACTTCAGACACTTGTTCAGAAAACTGAACACATGTTGGACACTTATGAATTTTTAGTGCCTTTTTTAGTAGATATATCCACATATATAAAGGAAAGCATTCTTTGTAGGAATATTTTCATTTCTGTAACCATAATCAGGAAGAGTTATGGATCGATTATAATTCATTTCTTCTTTGTCCGCTTCAACGTCGTTAACAATTAATGATTGTAAATCCAGTAATAATTCGTCGAAATTCATCTCACAATTCATATGGTCTATATGTTGGGTGACCATATTTATTTTCAGAAAAATAAGTACAGAAATAAAAAGTAACAAAAAGTTGTATTAGGAATAGATAAAACGGACAAATCAAAGAACTAAATGTAGAGTGACATAGCCAAGCATCAAAATGAGAATAAAAAATAAAATAATTTTTAATGACACATGCATATACATAATATATGTACCTATATTCCTATATTAGAAAAATACAAACACATAAAATACTCTGGCAGAAATGTGTAATGTTATTAATTATTTTGACGTGCCTGCAACGCCATCAGTGGGGTCACCTTTGTGCCAATCGTATTTTTGAGAGCTTAGGATAGATTCCAAAATTTGCTTTCTGGTCTTCAAAACTGGAACATTTCACTGCAAGTCTCATCGAAGTTTGTGTACACTTGCATCACAGCTTCTAGTGTCGATATTTTCATTTGCGATTTTCTGCACTCCAGTAGTTATTAATATTAGAGAATAGTCGCTCAATTGACGCACTTGTTCCAGGAAGACAAAAAATAAACTGACATAAAATCTCACAATTTTTGAAATCTTCACTTGATCCAGACCCTTGATTCCATTTAAATACTTCAACCCATCGATCTTCGGTAGCTATATTTTCGAGTTCCACTCGGCAATTTTATCTTCTGACAGTTTAGCTTGTAATAGACTAACTTCATCGAAGAGTTCGTCCTCATTCAGTGTCGAACCCAAGTAGTCTTTAAAAGCAGCACATGAACACAAAATTTGATTCCATGAAACTTGGTTTCTCAAATTTATCCATTCAAAGAGCCTTAATTCATTTAAATTTGTACTCCAATTCTTCAAGTAACTCACACAATTTGAATAAAATAATCTAACCTGTGAGATGAAGTCATCTCGATAGTTTAAACTACCTTCCCAATTGTCAAGTTGTAAAAGGGATTCTCTTACTTTAAGCGGCAAAAATAATTCATTCAAACGATTTTCAAGCTTATTTTGAAGATCGAAATACTCTAGAGCGGCCTCTGTTGCGCATATTTTGTCACCCTCTACCTTTAATATGACTTTGTGAAACATAGAAGCAATGTTGTGTACAAACCACATCCAAATTTCGCTGGTGCGACACTCAAAAATTGCTTCAAAATCATTGGACAATTTTCAATAGACAAAAGTATGCTTTCAACGGTTCGTACATTTGTAGAATTCGTTCAATTGCGGGCATCAGACTTAAAAATCTTGTTTTAGAAAATGATAACATCTTTTGTATTCAACATTAACAAAGTCGCAGAATTGTTTAGTTGATTTACTCTCACTGTATAAATATAGAAATGCTTAAATAATTTAACAACAATAACCTCAACGTCAATTGGTAAGACGTCCGTAGCATTTTGTACGCAATTGTTCAAAATGTGTGCAACACAACCAATGCCAACCAGAGGTTTGCCACGAGAAGCATTCAATTTTGCAAATAGGTTGTTCACTCCCTTTCTTTTCATTCCGCCAAAATTTGTATTGGTATTATCAGCAGCTAATCCAATACACTTGTCCACTAAATTGTGGGTTTTCAAAGTATTAAACACATAACTATTTAACTGTTCTGATGTTTCACCAGGTAAGTCTTGCAACTGAAGTAATTTCACTTGAATACCTTTTTCACAATTAAAGTATCTCACCAACAAAGGTACTATTTTAATTTCTTTGTGGTTGGACGAATCGATCATGATGCTAACAAAATGTGCTTTGTGTAGATCAAGTTCCAATCGCAACTGGGATTCTTTAGCAAAACATTTTTACAATGGCTTCAGTTTTGGTTCGAGCTGCCATAAATTTGGGCTCAAACATGTTCGCTATTAGCTTTGATGTGAATCCAAAGATCTAAAACTCTGCTGATGCTTGATCGTATGATACGCGAAAGTACCTTCCTTGGCTGCAATTAACATATTTTCAGAGCTGAAGTTTTCACTTTTGAAAAAAGTGTTTAGTGTAGCGCTTTTAAACTTCGTATTTGCAGCTAATGTATGCTTTTTCTTGGTTAGATGAGCCTTAATATTGCTGCGACCACTGTTGGAATATCAACATCACTTCTACAAATTTCACAGTACACAATATGCGGACTCAATTTATTTTTATTTTCATAAACGGATATTCTTTCTGTAACTCCAAATTAAAATGACACTTTCTTCGAGGCGGTGCCATGTTTACGCAAATAATGCACAAGTAGGTAACTGAAATCAAACGACGTTGCTTTTAGTAAGCGAAACCAGCACAGAAAACCAGACTGCATTCAACAAAAACAATTAACAAATAATATGTTCGCTTGCTGTCGAACGGTAGAACTCGTGTAGAATTGAACTTGTTTAGTCTTAGTCCGAGCGCTGTCGCTATTTATATGCGGCTCGCTAAACTTCGCTTCGATTCTCGCACGTTCCAGTCGCGGAGCATTCTGGGCTGTGCGTCTAGGATAATCGAGGGCGGACTGGAACGTTCGGGAAACAAACTACGCGAACATTCTCAACAACTTCTTAACGTCGTTATTGCATCATGATCAGTGAATCACCGATAAGCATTCTTTTTAAATAAAAAATAAATATTTTGGTATACCTATTTGCGATATTTGCATCTTCAAGAAAAAGAAAGTACATTTTAGTGTACTTCATGCTTCTATTAAGGACCTTAGGACACTGGCAGAAAAGAAAGTACTGTCCTACTAACATAAGTACGTATGGTCACCATATCTATATGTATATAACTTGGAGCAAGTGTTTTTACAGGCGTAGGATTAAGAGGATTCCCTCATTGTTGTCAGCAAATACTTCCAAAGAAATTTTCAATACACTCCTAGTTTTTAACTATTTAAATCCTGCTTGTTGCCATGTGGTCCAAAGTTGAATGATTCCATTTATTGTAATTAACCAACAAACCTTAAATTTGTACATCGAAGTCACATCATCACCCTGTTATTTAATATTATCATTTTACCTATGAATTCTATCATTTTATTCAGAAAATCCATTTGAAAATCTGATCCTATAAAAACGTTTTAAATTCATTGGAATTATTGGTATGCGAATAATTTCAAAAGCTTGTTAAAACAATCAATAATTGCCATTGCATCTTCAGGAGAGCACCTAAACTTAAATAAGTACTCATACCACTTAAAACAGTGTTGCTGAGAACTTGAGTAGCAAGTTTAACTTTCATCTTCTCGAAGTTATTAGGGAATATGTGAGAATCAGTTAACTTAGGTGTTTTCATCTGATTCATAAAACTGTTTTACATATGACCACAATGTTCGTTGACCTTCAAAAGTAAACACATTCTTAATTAAATTGTTTCTAGTAGTCTTGATCAAGTGGCATGTATCAAATAAGGTAAATGTACCAGTTTCCGACACTGCTCCCTTAGCCGACACGCAAATTTAAAACGTTAAAAATAGAATTGGGCGAATATAAATGTTCCCGGATGCACCGTTGGTTTGTCGTGAACGTTTAGCGAACTAAAAACGTCGCGTGTGGCAGACACTTCCACGCTTTCTTGCTTAAATCGATAATATTTGATGAGCTGTGCTGGTGAACGACGTTTTGTTAGTGATCTTTAAGGAAATAAGAAGTGAGTATTTTTTTACAATTTTTTTAGATGTAGTTACTTCATATTTTAATCGATTGTTATATATCACTAAGTATTTTGCAATTAGTTTATCTTATAAACACATCATATTTCTTATTTTTACTATAAACATGTACGTAACACGTGGTGTCGACTTTAGGATACGTGAAACAACAATGTTCCTATAGTCGACAGCGATGTCAACTATAGGAACAATGTGTATCTGCATGGGTTTCTTCTGTGGTAATACATTGATCATAACAAATATAATGCTGTTACAAAGAACGGAATATTGAATTTCGCTTCTATATTCGACAGGAGGTGTCGACAATTAGAACAGTGTGTGTCGACAATTAGGTCATGTTCTTTTCTTTTTTAGATGTCAAAAAGAAAACTTCGTAATTATTCTGAAGATTCTATGTTGGCTGCTACTGAAGATGTCAATAGAGGAATTTCTTATAGCGCAGCTGCACGGAAGTACGGTGTTCCGAGAATAACATTAATGGACAAACATAAAGGAAAATTTCCAATAAAAGCCAAAATGGGTCCCGCGACCGTTTTTTTCTATGAAACAGGAAAATCGACTGATCGAAAGGATAAAATGTATGGCAAAAGCTGGATTTCCAGTAACTAAAGAAACCTTCCTAAGCAGCGTGGGAAAATTGGCCAAAGAATTGAAAGTGAAGTTTGGAGAAAACGAAGTTCCAAATCGTAAATGGTTCACTCTTTTTTTAGTTAGATACCCACAGATCAGCTTTCGCGTAAGTCAAAAATCTCACAACAATGAGAAGAAATGTCAGTCAAGAAAATATTTCCAACTGGTTTGCAGAGGTCGAAAATTACCTGACTGAGAACGGTATGTTAAATATCTTAAAAGATCCTCGGCGAGTGTTTAACACAGACTAAACTGCTTTTTTTCTTAACCCAATACCAGGTAAAGTTTTGGCAGAAAAAGGATGCAAAGCGGTGTACACTACTTCAGGCAACGATGAAAAATTGAACTTAACTGTACTGGTAACGGCAAATGCTGATGGTCAAATAGCACCTCCTATGGTTGTCTACAGGTACACTCGTATTCCACAAATAATCGCAGAGTCGTTTCCATCAAACCGGGCCATAGGGAAAAGTGAGAATGGGTGGATGACCCATGAGTTATTCTATGAATACTTAGTTAATGTCTTTTTACCGTGGGTGAAGAGCAATAAAATTCTGAGACCTATAATTTTTTCATGGATGGACATAGCTCACATATTTCTATGCATCTGAGCCATTTTTGCAAATATGAAGGTATAGAGCTTATTGCCTTGTATCCGAACGCAACCCATATTCTTCAACCAATGGATGTTGCTGTTTTCCACTCGTTGAACGAAATGTGGCGTCAAAACGTTCAAGATTGGAGAATGCAGAATAATGGAGAACAGCTAAAAACCACGACTTTGCACTATGGCTTAAACCTACTTTGGAACGAATTACGCCAACAATAATTCAGAACGGGTTTAGAAAACGTTCTTATCGTACCTTGAAAAGAGGATTGAGCCAGAGAAGTTGAACATGTTTAACCAAAATCAGGAACTGCCTGGAACGGTCCGATAGATCATTCACTTTCCAACTTGTGGAAGACATTAAAGGAAGATAGTAAGATACAGACTGTAATGGTAGAAAATGCATTAATACTCTGATGTGTACATAACTTCTAATGTGGGTGAAACCGATCAGCAACAATTGGTAACTCAAACATTGGCAGAACCTATATTACCAGAACTAAATGAAATGGTAAAGCCAACAGAAGAAAATAATCAGGCAGAGTTACCATTAAGAAACGATACAACGATAGTAATGGACAATCAGATGACATTATTAATGAAACAGTTCGACAAGGGCATGAAACCCCTGTGAACAAAATAACAAGTGTAGAAAACAACGATAAAACTTCTGCCACGTGGAACCCAAACGTTATCTTACCGTCTCCATTTAAATGAGTCCTATTGTGGCCGACACCAAGCAAAGCAATAAGCAAAAGAAAAAAAGAGAAGTTACCAGCTGTTGTTACATATCCACAGATGCTAGATTATTACAAGCAAAAAGAAAAAGAGAAAATAGATGCTGAAAAATTAAAAGAAGACAAGAAACAAATAGAAGAAGAAAAGAAATTGGAGCAGATAAAGAAAAAGCAAAAAGTAAATGAAGAATCTTCTGAATCTAATTCAGAAGTTTAAATATCTCTTCAAGAATCCGATAACTCTGAATGGGACGAAAAAGTGATAAATAGAAGGAAATTACAGAAGTATTCTCTGTAAAAGCATTGAAAGAGGGTGATTTCATCTTAGTGAAGTTTACAGGAGGAAAGCGAACGGTGTCAAATTATATATATTTATGTGTAGGTAATTCAAAACATAAATTCTGTAAATGAAATAGAAATAATGGGCCTAAAGAGTAATTACGCCACAAAGAAAACCTTTGTCGTAAAAGAAAACGACATATCAACAATTTTCTTTAAACAAATCATAGGGAATTAAAAATATATTCATAACAAAAACTTATAATAAATCATAGGGAAGGCTTCAAATGCACAGGTCATTGTTACAGGGGAAGGGGTTAGTTATAAATTCAATCATTCTTTACAGGTTAAAGAAGTGTAAATTATATTTTTAGCAAAATAAAAAGTTTCAAACCCACATGTTTTTGCTATACGCCAACTATTAGCGCATTTTGTGATGACTATTGGTACAAACACAATTTTAAATGTCGACTATTGGAACAAAAACAAAAAAAAGTAAAAACAAAATGCTAATGTCTGTTACAACTAACGTTACTTAAAACAAACACATTATATCAAGAAAACTTCGAACAGCAAAAATGACTAATTATTTTATCAATATCTTTATTGTAATCCCAAAATTAAATAAATAAGGTCGAACACTCTTAATGTGTCGACCACTGGTCATTACCTTATATACATAATCTTTTGCTTTCAATGGTAAAGTAAGGTTTAGAATGTGTTATTTTAGCAAATTAGATAATTTTATAAAATTGGATCCCATATCCGTAATAAGTGCATCAACATATAGACCACAGTCTGATAATTGAATTGAATTGAATTATTTCTGAATAATACTAATTAAAAGTTCAGCTTGAAATTGTGATTCAATAAAGAAATAAGCTATTGGTTGTGTCCAATCTGAATATAACGCTTTCACCATAATTACTGTAGCGTTTTTTTACAAAATATGTTTTTTTTCTCACATTCCTTCATCATGAAATCCAATTATTTCATCCCTTTGTATGTTGTGGAAAAGATTTGCTTTCAGATACATATAATGCAATGTTTTTCTTGTTCTAACATAGTAGGTACCACTTTTTATTTTCAAAGCAGTAAAAATTGCTGGATTTGTTAGACCAGCTGACAAATCACCTTTTCTGTCATTTTTGTCAAGCAACGTTTTGTTGGCAAACATAACATACTATTCAAAAATTTATATACCCGTGGCCCTAAGAAATAAATAGTTAAATCCAGTTGCTTAAATTTTTTTGAATATCTTCTGGCGAGACGTTTTCACTCCTTTAGTCTGGCCTGCACTTTAGCTAAATCTTTTGTTAAAAATTCATCACACAAATGATCGAAGTCCTGAATCGTGCTTTCTTTGTTCTGTAAACATATTTTTCCTTTGTATTTCTTCAAGTACTTTATTGTTCTGCGCAATTTTTTCTTTCTAGGGTGTCACAGCTTAATGCACAAGGTGTTTGGGTGCCAACTGGAGAAGTGAAAGGTAGAGTGGATACATGTGATGGCCCTAAAAAATATTGTTAACATTGGACTTTCTATAATAGTTTAAAAAAATAAAAACAAATTTACAAAACATTATATGTAATTAATTATAAACACTGTAGGCAAATGACTGCATTAAAATAGACCTTTACTGTTAACATACCTGCTGTAGTAGAATAATCTTGTATAGGAGCACTTGATATTAATTTAATATTCTGAACTGCACTACTTTTGATTAAAATATCTAGAAGAGAAAGTGATAATACCATTATACCAAATGTAAACTTCTGAAAAGAATACAACTTAAGTTAGAAAAATTCAAAAGCACCTTTTTCTACAAAATGATTAAATCAATGGTTGCATAAACAATTTTAAACTTATGACAAACAGCACTGTAGTACTCTTTACTTCTAATGAAATTTAAATGTATGTAATTAATTGAATATAATGTTTAATACATATGTACCTGATATTATTTTCACTTTCTGAAATGGTTCTTCAGAAACAGAATCAATCGGCCGCTTTAATATATTTGAAAAGATGGTTGGTACAGCATTGTTTAACAGACGCTTCCTGGTTTCACCACTACGTGAAAAACAATTTTCTTGAAAATGCTTCTCACATACTAGAAAATTATGCAAGTAATTACATCCATCCTATTACAAGCTTTTAACCAACGTTCAGCTCTAAAAATATTTATTCATTACAATATACAATAACCTTAAATATCCACTTACTCAGAGAATCTTTTGGAATTCTAAACAAAGAAATTAGTCCACCTGTTTTTGAAGAACAGTTACGATAAGCACAGAAGGTTCCACCTTTCTTCACTTTATAATCCATAATTACTATAAATTGCAAACTATAGTTATGAAACAAATTCACAAAACTTAATGTACCTATCAATAAACAATTACTTTTTATTTTCACAAGAATATTATGTCTAGAATATGTATGAAATAAGATACTTCTTCAGTTTCATACATGAAAACACAAAACAATAATTAATGGTAAAATTCCACTGAAAATCAAGCACAATATATTTTATTCTATATCTATGAACTTAACGCAATTACTGGTTCTTTTCATCACTCAACTCACACCAAGTTGAGAATATTAATTGAGTAAAGTGTTTTGCAATTGTACATATCGTCACCTTAACTAGCATACCTCGTAACTCCTGTTTTTACCAAAAATTTTATTTGGATGCCATGTGATAGAGAAAATGAAAAGCTATATGTTCTGGAAAGCTCGTAACTCCTGTTTAGGTTATAGTAAAATTAATCAGAAAATAGAAAATCACGTTATCTCCAGTTGTTTGTCGTTTCAATAAGCAAAATTCGTAACTCCTTTATTGTGAGGTTTAAGCTTTTAGTGAGACGAACTAGGTACTGTGTGCAATTTTTCAATACCTGTTTGTCTATTGCTATTAACTTCTACAATATCCACAGGTAAGTATTAATTAATATGAGTTATATTTGTTAAAAATGGTAAATGTAAATTTTCTCGCTATTAATGCATAAAATAAACTAACTCGTGTTGATCAGTTTATGTTAAAATTACAGAATGTCGCGTTCGTATAAAATACTGCAAATGGCAATGGCTGGAAAAAGTTTTTGTGTCCATGTATGAACAAATCTGTACCGGTAAAAATATTTCACAAGTTTATTTTAATGAAATGAAGAAAGACCTTATTTGTATCATTGCCCTGATTTTCCATCAGATTATGTTTTAAAATTATCTATTAGGTTAAAAATTTTCTATTCTTTGAAATATGCTAATAGGGATATAAAAACAAAAAACAGGAAACAAAAGAATGCAAAAGTAGCTATTTTAAGTCATTTGTAGATCTACATTTAAAGAATGATAACATTTAATGTGAATATAATATATAATAACTTTATTCTTTAGCAAAGACTGCTATCCATTCTTACACATACATACATTATATATTATATGACATATTCTGCTCCTAACTTATTCCTAAAATATAGTTTTAACATATTTGCAAATTTTTTGACATTGTTAATACTTTTCAAGTTACTACACAATTTATTATATTTCATTACTGCTTTATACAACAATGTGTTTTGACCCCCTTTTGTATTTTTAAACTGCACAACAATGTCCTTATGATTCCTAGTATTATGGCTATGTACATTATTTCCTTGGTATAATATACCTTCAAAGTATTTAGGCATTACCTTTAACTGCATTTTATGTTTAAATGTCAAGGCATTTATTTCCAACATACATCTGACATTGACCCAATTCAGCTTTTCGAGCATTAATTCGATACAAGTTTATCTGTCACATCTCAGAATAATCCGCATAGCTCTGTTCTGGAGTCGCTGAAGTCTATCAATATCACTATCATTTGCTAGGTACATCACTGTTGTGGCATACTGAAAATGTGGCAATACAATGGTATTGTACACAGTTTTACGAGCCCAAAATAATAAACATCCACTACACCTTCCAAGGATACCAATCTTTTTAGAAATCTTACAGATATAATCAACATGTCCGTTAAATTTTAACCTATTGTCAAGAAGCACTCCTAAGTATTTGATTGTTTGCACTAATTGTATTTTCTCACTGTCAATAACCAGTTCGAAATCCATTAGGTCGAGAGAATTTTGCCTCTTGAAAATCATAACTTTGGTTTTACCTACATTTAATTTTAACTTTTTTATTTTGATCCATTTATTGACGTTACATAACTTTTGTTTTACATTATTCACATTATCATCTGCTAAATAAATCACAGCATCATCTGCAAAAAGATGAAACTTACAATATTTCAATACATGTACTAAGTCATTTATGTACAAAACGAAAAGTAAGGGACCTAATATGCTCCCTTGAGGGACACCGTGATTAATCGTAACCGTATTAGATACGCAATTACCACATTTTACATTTTGTTTTCTATTTGTCAAGTAGTTCTCTAGCCATCGAAGAACAGTACAACCGAAACCATAATTTTCCAGAGTGCTTATAAGTTTAGCCCTGTCCACTGTCTCAAAGGCTCGTTTCAAATCTTAAAATATTGCAGATGTAATTAACCCCTTATCTACATTTTCTGTCCATTCATTAAGTAAATATTGAATGACCTCTTCGCAATTATGTCCTTTACTAAAACCTGACTGGTATGTTGTTATATCATTTTCTGTTATATAGTCAATCAATTGATTGTATACCATCTTCTCTAATATTTTAGAGATGGCAGGAAGCATGTTGACTGGCCTAAATTCTTGAACCTTGTCGGTATTTGAAACTTTTCTAATGGGAACAATGGTGGCCATTTTTAGTTTATCGGGAATGATGCCCGTTTCCAAAGAGATATTTACAAAATGGAGTAAAGGAGAAATGAATTGGTTTAGCGCCACTTTAATAATGTTGATTGGGACATTGTCAGGACTACCCTTGTTGGGTAACTGACAAATTATCTCTGTGACCTCTTTCTCGTTAACCAGTTTAAATGAATTCATTTTACAGCTGAATTTGTTCATTTTATACATAAAATCTATGTGTGGAATTGATTGCACAATTTTCTGTATAGGTACTAGTAATGTAAAAATTATTAAAATTGTTAGATATATTTTGTAAGTCATTAGTAACTACTCCATCGTACTCAATTTCTCTAAAATCTTTATTTGATCTATTACCAACAATATTTTTTAAGGTTCTCCACATTAATTTCGGTTCCCCTCTATTAGCATCAATATTTTCCTCGTAATACCTTATTTTTGCTCTTCTAATTTGTTTCACAACATCATTTCTGCTTTGTTTATATTCCACCCAATCTGCTTCTATTTTAGAAATAGAATATTTTTTTAAATTCTTATCTCTTAGTTTGATTAAAGCTAATATTGCTTGATCAATCCATGGATTAGATTTTCCTTACATACTATTCGAGTTATGGGCATCATTTCATTGATTACCTCCATTACTTTGGCATAATAGTTATCATATTTATCATTTGCGTTTATACTTTTGTAATCTAACTCCAAATCACGAATTTTCCTTTCGAAGAGATCGATATCTGTTAATTTTTTGCGAAAAATATGTGAATGTGTTTCACTCCTATTAGAACTTATCATATTTATTTGAATTAGAGAGTGTTGATTAAAATTACGGTGCCTAAGCACCTTACAGTCTTGTGTAGTGTCATTGCAAAAAACTAAATCTATTGTACTTGTATGACCTGAAGGTGCTATGTGTGTCCAATCAGTGACACACTGTTTCAACCATTATTATTTAAACACCCTTATGCCTATTTGCATATAAGTTATCTCCTACATAATTTATATTAATATCGCCCATTATTATAATAGTCTGCTTTTCCTTTAGAACTATATCATCCAACAAAGTTTCAAAAAAATTTAAGAATACAGAGTATGAACTGTTAGGAGATCGATATACTCCCCCAGTAAGTAATTTCTTATCTAGTATAGATACTCTTATCAGTACAAACCAATACATTGTTTGTAAAGTGTATCTACCTACTATATCATATTTATAACCCTTAGTTATATAACATAGCACACCACCTGTAAATCGACTCGAAGAATCTGTCCTAATGATATTATAACCGCTAATTTCAATCTCTGAGTCACTGATGTCTTTAGTTCAATGAGTCTCTGTTAAACACATTAATGCCGGAGTCTCTTTTGTAATAAAAAATTTGTATTGATCAAAATGTGCTGTTAGGCTTTGACAGTTCTGTACATACACACATTGTGCTTTATTATTATTTAATGCTATTTATCTTCTTGATAGTCAATCCTTCTTGGATGTTCAGTATTTAGCTTTAAGTTCCATTTTTCGTTAGCTTTTATGCAATTAATACAAGCCAAGTTATACTCCTCTACTTCACAGTCACCTGTTTTATGATCCTCTCTTGAGCAGTATCCACATGATAGATTATGTTTACATTTTTCCGTTTTGTGATTGTAGCCATTGCAGTTAAAGCATCTAGTTAGATCAATATGGTCAAACACTTTGCACAGTCCCCAGCCGATTTTCAATTTAGATCTTTCCAGTAATCTCTCATGCATTATGTTGTTTGTCTCTATTATTGCATTGAAAGATTTCTTTCTTGATAAAATAGCAACTACTTCGGGATCACTAGCTTGTGTTTCATTTTACTTTATTATGCACTCCTTCAATTCCTCATTATTCCATCTACACATTCTGTTTGCTGTCGCATTTTTCTCATTAGAGTAGGTAATCGATTCCTACCATTCTCGATTTGGGCTTTTTGTTCAATTTCACGCATGTACCTATTTGATCACCTAACTTATTGTCTATTTCCGACTTTAACTTGTGAATGTAGTTTTTGTTTTCACAGGTAATTGCCACTCTACCCTTATCGATATTTTACATTTTCTTAACTCTGATTTTTAATTCGTTTGGCATGATAGTGTTTGTAACGATGTCTTTAATTTTTATAGGATGACTATTACTGGTTTTAGTTTCAACTATTAACACCTCCTCATTATTATTTTTTATTACATCAGCATAACTCATTTTAGTGTTAACATCCTGTATGAGCTGTTTAATATTTTCCACTTCAATTTGCAAAGTTCAAAATACTGCCATCCTGTTAATAGCTTCCGTAATTTTAGTTTCGATAGTAACTATCTTTTCTACTATGTGTCATTTGAAATTACCTCCGAAGGTTGCCCACCAATACCGCCCTCTGCTATAAATGACCTAAATTTTTGTTTACACTCACTACGCCACCACATTATATTGTCCTTTAAATCTTTGATCTTATTATATTTTGTTATTGCCAACTTTAAACATTGAGAGTGAAACGATTTTCCACAATATCCTTCACACTTCAAGTCTAATTGTGCCTTTAATATTTCCTTTTTACATTTATTGTACTGAGGATCACTTGCGCGACCCGTCCCGTCCGCCATTATATACATATATATATATATATATATATATATATATATATATATATATATATATATATATTCTACAGATCCACTGAACAAACTTCTATTAATTATTTATGAAGTCAAACATGTTGTGTTTATTACAAAATAATGTATGTATAACTTAATTTTCAGAAACAACTTTGCTTTATTTTATTAACTTGTATACGTATTTCAGCACTTCAGATCTTGATTATTCTTCTGGAGAGGAATACTTTGCTATCATATCACAACAGGAAGAAATTTATAGTGAAGATAATGTTAATGTAATAGAATCACAACGAATAGAGACTTAAACTAAAAGGAATGATACTGATAATGCTGCATCGCAAGAACCAAGAAGACAGTGTTTAAAAAGAAGACTGTAAAAGAATCCAATTGGAGAAGAAAAAATAATAAAAAGAAAAGAGAATCTGGTGAGATATACAAGGGGAAAAGGATTACAAATAATAATGGAAAATGGAACTATAACATTTTAAGAAAAGCACGATGCATGAAAGGTAGATGTGTATGTAAGAAGTCTGAAAAGAATAAAAACATGAAACTACCAGAATTAAGATGTTGAGAACTCTCTGAAGAGACATAATATATTTACCAAATTCTGGAAACTAAGTTGGAATGAAAAAAAGGTTTTTATACAATGTCATGTAGTAACAAGTGAACTACACTGACCAAGGGATCAGAAAGAGGAAAATACATCTAGAAGAAGTAATACTTTTGTTTACTATTTGAAAAACAAAAACGATGAAAAAACCAGGATCTGCGAGACAATGTTTATAAATACATTGTGTATTGGAGAATGGACAATTCTTTCATGGAAAAATAATGAAATGAGAAATAATAATACTGAAAGTTTGCATGTTACTGGTGAATATGCAAAAGAAGTTTCAGAAAACATGGAAGTTCTAGGCCACGTCATATCACGTAAGAGATTGTGTAAGGAAACGACACACAATTTGACAAGATTTTTTTAAGATTTACCTAAAATTGAATCACATTACTGCCGGGCCAATACAAAAAAACTTGACTTAGAGCCTTTGTGGAGGTCTAAGCAACACCTCTACAGATCCTACTGTGATGAATAGTGTCGAGTTAACAATGTAGAGCCATTTTCAATTTCATATTTTAACTACACATTTGAGGATATGAATTTAAGTTTATTCAGTTGCAAAAAGGACGAATGCGATTTATGTGTAGCAAAAAAAAAACTGAAAATCTATCAGAATACGCTTTTAATGTACATCAGACAAAAAAGGAAGAAGCACGAAGGGAAAAGGGAACGGTAAAACTAGTAACATGAATAAAATGTTTACTATGGATTTACGGGTCATAAATCTAACTTATCTACGTTCTACTATAAAACCAAGTTAGCCGTACATAACTTCACAATTTATGATGTTAAAACACATGATGGCTATTGCTTCATTTGAAATGAAAGTGAGGGCACTGTTGGTGCCAATGAATTTTCCACAATTATTTGTAAGTTTGCAGGTATGCAACTACAAAATCTTCAAGAACATGAGGAAATTATATTTTATGGTGATGGCTGCACTAGTCAAAATAGGAACGCTACTCTTTCAAGTGCCTTATTAAATTTTGCCGTTTATAATAAAATTACGCTTGTACTAAAGTACTTCGAGAAAGGCCATACCCAAATGGGGGACGACTCCATGGATTCATGCATTGAACAGCAATTTAAAAACCAAAAAATTAATGTACCTGCAGATTATGTTTCAATTTGTGATAGAGCTCATCATAAACCAAAACCGTACCAAGTGCAATACCTAGACCATACTTTTTTCAAAAATTTTGGCAAAATACAATGTATTTTCTCAATAAGACCTGGCAGAAAAGCTGGAGACCCTATGGTAACTGTAACAAGGCTGATGCTACAATACATTATAAATTGCGACATTCCGAAGCATGACAAGAGATACCTATTAGAATTAATAAAAATATACCAGTAGGGATTTCGCTTGACGAAGTTCCTCAACTATATACTTCGAGACTGAAGATTAAGACTGAAAAATACAATCATCTTCAAATATTGAAGAAAAGCATGGAAGCTGATTACCACCAATTTTACGATGATTTGCCCCATACCTAATTCTCATGGTTTATTTGTATTAAATTACTATTATTTTTTTGTATTAGTGCATTTATAACTTGTTCCCTTCTTTAGTATTAGTTAATGTAGTTTAATGTTCAGTTTTTTGTTCTTTCTTTAACCCATTCCTGACCAAATTAATTTTTTATTTCGGATTTTCGTAATATTTGAAATGGTGAATTATTATATGTGTAACAACACCAGAAAATTATTTAAAAAAATTTCTATGTTATAATTTTTGAAATACGTAGTGGGTCGTTAACGACCCCGTGGGCTTTTAGTAATTTCGATAAATAGTTTATACATAATGAAATAGGTATAATAGCTAGTTATAATATTATGTGAAAGTATTTATTAATCAACAAATACATTAAATTATGAATGAAAGGTAGTAAAACATTTATCATGAAGTGGCACATTACAGGTTTCACACTTTTTAGTAGTTTTGTTTTTGCAGAATTGACATCTCGTCGGGATTGTCAAGTTACAATGAGGGTCCAACTGATTAACGCCACCCATATACTGGTTATATCGTTTTATAAATTTAGGCTGTGGAATTTCCACTTTCTTTTTTTCTTTTGCAGAATACCTAATGCATTTTTGCAGCGTATTCACGCTCAAAATGAGGATACCAATGAAAACGTACATTTCATTAGTGGATAACTCGAAACTGGATTTATTTTTCTCCTTTGCAGCATAATTTACTGTGTATTTCACAAGATTCTCGACAATTTGTTGTGTTAACATTAACTCAAAAAACTGAAGTGGAGAACTTTCTGGGCCAAGTGAAAACTATTTTCTTCAGAAACTATATCTCCAACGAGATCAGCATTCTCAACTCAATGTGTTTTTACATATTGGTTGTTCTTGGACAAACAGCGGTATCTCTTTGCTAACGTAGCAAGAGGTATATTATCGTCAGAATCTTCATCAGATGTATCCTCACCTTCTATAATATTATCTTTGAAATAGAATTCAGCTTCAGCAGCTAGTTGCCTATAATTTAGCGTATCTGGATCGTTACACTACTCATCCCCCGAGCCACAATCCGTATTATCACCGAAATCATCTGGTGGCATTATAACAATTCCCATCAGGAATAACATCGTCGTTATTAATATTTTCCATTTCTTCTAACAATTCGGCTGCGGTAAGTGGCCTTTTCGTAAAAATATATATTTTAAAAAAACTATGGTAAGTCCAAGGGGTCGTTAACGACCCACAAATAATTGAGGTTATATTATAAAACAATTGCATGTTTGCATCCATCTAAAAACTAATGCATATTTTATACATATGTCTTATTTGTGTATATATCACATAAAATTGTTAAAATATAAAATAGTTATTGACTTACCATTCTTGATATGAACTCATGTTTTGCCAAGATAAATTATCAAATATAAAGCACAAGCACAGATTTCCTACCAACACACTTCGCGAATGCGTGTTTGTAAATAAAAATCTTAAAACAATAACTGAACTGAACATCTATGCTCATATGATTATCTGGTTGCATATTTAGTACTGTTGTTACAAATTAAGAATTAAAGTGGGTCGTTACCGACCCCCTGGGCAGGAATGGGTTAATAGGAAATAATTCAGTTGCAAAACATGTAACTCCAGTTTTGTGTGTAAAAATATGTGGAAAAGCACGTATCTCCAAAAACATAATAAAAACAAAAAAATATGTAAAAATGTCTTCAATAAATAATACTGTCTACGGTTAAAAGCTATATTATTCTTCCAAAAACATAAAATCGTATACCATTTATAATTTAAACGGTTTTATTTCCTCCTGTAAAATTTCAACAAATGGAGTTAAGAGGTTTGCTAATTAAGGTGAGGATATCAATTATGAAGAAGGATAATTTACTTGTGGTAAGTAGTTGGTAGCTATTTCTGTACTATAAATGAAAGTGATGTTTTCAAATAGGAATTTATGGAACAAGATAGTGACTCGGATTGGGAAGAATATTTTAGATCTAAGCCACAGTTAGTAGAAAGTGATTCAAGTACACACTCATCAGATGAGGCTGATATATATAATGTAAAGAAAAGATATATGCTTTCTAAGGTAACTAACTATATAGAAAGAACTGTGGCAGATTTTGACAATATTCAATTTCAACAATACTTTAGACTAAGCAAGACAACATCATATTATCTAATAAGTGAATACATTAATTTTAGTTTTTTTGTATAACATTGTCAAATATACTATTAGGCCTTATTTCAAATCCGAACATTTTACTGAATCATACACATGGTAGAGGAAAAGTAAAACCAGAAAAAGAATTTTTGATGACTGTGGTATTTGGTTAACAGAGAGTCTTTTTGCCAAATTTCAGACAGGTTCAATATTTCTAAAAGTTGTCATTAAAATAGTTATAAAAATTATCAAGTACTTTGTCATAAATAGTAAGCAATACATATACTGGCCTACTGCAGAAGAATCTATTGATGTACCTACTAAAAGGTTTTAAAAAAATTCAAAATATCAGTGGAGTACTAGGTGCAATAGATGGTAGTCACATTAAAAGACCTAGACCCAAAAAGGATCAACAAAGTGAGTTCCAGTAATGGTTTAATTGTGTATACCATATTTCTAATTGTAGGCCTACTATAATTGAAAAGGGTATCACAGTATTTTATTACAGGCTGTCGCAGATCATAAGAAGTGATTCAGAGATGTTTTTTGTGGAGAGGCGGGATCAGTTCATGATGCTCGCATGCCGAAAAGATCATCACTGTGCAAAAGATGTATGCAAGGGCAGATTTTACAAGAACAATTTATTCTTGGTGATTCCACATATCCTAATTTAACATGGCTCGTTTCCCCATTTAAGGATAATGGTTCCCTAACAGATGCCCAAAAGTAATTTAATTACAAAGATGCAGCTACTCGAGTGATCATTGAACGTGTATTTGGGTTACTAAAAAATAGATTTCGAAGATTAAAATATTTTGAAAATGTAAATATAGATTTCATTGTTAAAGCAGCCATTGCAGCTTGTGTATTCATATCTGCCTCAATTTTGATGATATAGTAGCTGAATACGAAGAAAAATTGCCTTCCTCATCATATCCACAAATCGAAAGTACTGATTACTATTATGAGTACTTTCAATATAGTGTTATAAACAGATGAAATCAAATTTTTCAGAGCATGTTTCCAGAGTAGGGATAAAAAGTACTGTGAATATTATTTGCATTAAAATTAAATTTTACATTTTTACTATGATTTGGCCTTCACTAGGATCATTTCTTTTACTATTTGCATATAAACGTTAATTTGTTACATAATTAAATCACTGAAATTAGTTAAATAGTTATGGATAAATATACTCAAATTTTCTTTATCTTAAGAAGTAAATAAGTAGCATTTACTGTAAGTAACTTTATTAAAAAAAATCAAAACTGTGACAATAAAATAACTCATCTAAACTATATTCTGTTTATAACTCATATTTACTAATTTTTCTGCCTTACTTTTCTCTCCTCCAATTCAAGTTTTTTTCATGCAATTCATTTCTAATATCTTGATTTTCTTTATTTTCTTGTCGTCTTAGTGTAATCTCTTTTTTCTTTTTTTTTCATAATATCGTGCACGTACTTTCAGGTATTCTGCTGTTGCACTTGTTTTTTTCGATTGTTTTCTGGGAATGGATGTAATATTCCCTGTAACAGTCTGGTCTTCGTCATTATTAGATATTTTTGATTGCATACTACTTTCGCCTTCTTGAGGTACTGTATACACATCTAATGAGTGTGGACTACTGTTGCTCGGTTGATTACCCAGAAAATCATTCATTGGGCCAAAAAATAAAAATTGTATGGGTCCCCTTCCTGTTTTATTTTTATTATCAGCGTGAATCTTGTATGTGCGAAGTAAATTTTGCCATTTCTTATGACACTTTATAGCATTCATCTTTAAAAGAATAAAAATTTGTAAATGTAAAAAATAGCAGTAAATTATGTATAGAAATTATAAACTAAAATAAATCACAATAATGTAATTAATTAACGAGGATAGTTACACTAATGTAAATAAATTAACCATAAAAAGTTAACACTTACCTCAATTTGTTGGCTTGACAATTCTATGGAAATAATTTCCCATACATGCTTACGACGTTTTGAATTATGTAAATCATCATAATGTGATTCCACCGCAGATATTAATCTTAAAGTATCATTATATGTCCAATACTCTTTCGTTTCTAGTAAAAGGTGCATAATTATACTTTATTTAAACGTAACTAGTACCACAGTATAGATATATAGCTAATAGCTATATATCTATACTGTGCTAGTACTTACCCATATTAAGCCGCTCCGACGTATTTTCTGAATGCACTCTATCATCTGAACATCTTTCTGTGACAACATAATTGGATACACCAAATAATGGTTGAGTACCTGTTTCTTGGATATCTTCTTTTCTTGTGGTAGTATCCACCAAAAATTCTGTGCTTTGTGAAGTAGAAGCACTACCCTGATAATGAATTATAGCATGGTTGAGTAATGTGGAGGCAAACTTCAAATCTGAAATGTACAGTTTAATGTAAGACAGGTATAAAATTAATAAAGTACAAAATTTACCTTCACAAACCTTTTTGCTATCTTCACTGCTTACACAAAAGGTATATTGTATTTGTTGTTGAGTCTAACAAGGTTATTTCTTCCGTTTGCGAATTCATGTTTAGTAAAAACATATATACGGTGTTTATTAATTAGTGTCAAAGTTTCAGGTAGCGTTATAGTCTAGGCGGAGCTGAGAAACCCTATAACAAGGTTATTGCTAGGCGGTGCGCCATTTCTTCTCACGAGTCATCCAAAGTTCGAAATTTGACCGACTTCATTAGCTTTTATCTGGGAAAGTATCCGATGAAAAATTCATTTTCAAACAAAATATTGATGTTGAATTTTTTTGCAATTTTTTGGTTGCATTCCGCATCTTCTAAAACCTCAGATTAAGATTTTAAAAGATGCAGAATTAGAGAAAAATACGCTTGGCAACTAGGCCAATTTTGTGGTCACGTTTGTATACATTAGTGTGATAGGCATTTTTTGCACCCATTGCGTCGTTCGATTTCATATTTCACTGGTGATCCTGTACTCATTCAACGAATACGCAGATATGTACATGGTGCACGGGCTCTGTTGGAACATGTTTTGTATTCAATCCCTCTTCGATTGGAATTGTGCATGGACATGGATGGTGGTCATTTTCAACAAAATGTTCAATAATAAAAAATGTGTTCTGTACTTTTTGTATTGTTTTGATCACCAATATGCTTCTGACGCCTTGTGTCACGTATCGTGGTGAATTTGTTTACATGTAGCTTCGAACGTTGCAATTTGAAGTCATTGGCCCGTTAGAAGAAACGGCGCATCGTCTAGCATTAATTCTTTTATGAGGTTTCTCAAATTCGCATAGGCTATAACGCTAGCTGAAGCTTTAACACTATTTAATAAACGCCGTGTATGATTAAAAACTATAACATAACATAACCTTATATTTTACCATGTATCGCCTTACCCGTCTAAAAGTAAGTAAAAAATCTCATTTATGCCAACCTGTAGCGGGTGTGCTTCAGGGGAAAAGGGGGATCTGAGAATCTCATAAAACTCAGAATGGTATTTCTAAAAGAACGGTTTGTTGTGAAATTTATTTGAGATGAAGTGAGATCTCAGATGAAAAGAACGCACTAAATATAACAGCGAAGCACGAAGCTTGATTATTTAGAACCACTAATAAGATGGCGACTTCGGACATGCGTACAAACATGTTTTAGCGGAAAGACTAGCTTTCCCATCTGTAGGGGTTACTCTGTGGTTAAGCCAATGCCATCTGCATTTACAAGCCGTGATATACGGTTTGGCAACATTGCGGGTATGTAGTTGCGTGTCCGGTTACCGGAACGAATGCCCGCGATCTTTCAATCATTCATCTAATTATTACGTTTATAGTATTAGGAAGTGGCCTGTGCTATCATTTCAATATATAAGCCACACACGATTACTCTGCTTTTAAATGACATTTTAAAAGAATTTTGAGACATGCAAAGAAAACAAATATAGGTATCATGTTTGAGACCAAAGATTACATCAGCGTCATTATTTGCGTTTTTAGTATCCATTACGATAACAGATGAGCTATTGTTTTTACATTTTACAAAATTATTCAATAAAATATTATTAAAAATAGAATATAACGTTTTCATAATACTTTTAAAGTCCTGTGAGCAACTTACATTCATGCTCCACTCCAAAAAAATTACTTTTGCTGCGACCGTCTTAAAAGTAGTCACTTCTACCTAATACCAAAAACTGTCATTGAAGTTGATGTTTTTATTACTAATAAAAAAAGTATTTGTTGCTCAGGCAACACTTTTAGTTCCTAGCCATAAAACCACTTTTACATCCTATGATTTTTTTAATTTTAATGTTTATTTAAAACAACTACAAAATTATTAAACAACGTCAAAAAAATTACGAGCACAATAATTGCAACTTAATTATCTATATTAATATGAAAAGTGTTTTTTGAGGCACTTTGAAAATTAAATAAGCCTGCAATGTCCTCTTTAGGATAATTATTAAGTTGATTTTGACCATTTACAACTATAGGTTTACTTGTTTCTTCAACTATGGTAATATTGTTAGTTGCACTAGTGCTAGGTTGATCCAGTCCCAGTATTTTTTTGCAGTATCACTTTTATTTTTTAAGGAATCCTCGCCGTAACCTTCTGCCACAGTGCCAGATTTTCAACCACCATGTCTTTTCAGACATGTGAGGTCACCGCCAGCATCTAGTAGAAGCATGGCAGAAGTTCGTCGTAAGCAGTGGCCTGTAAATTCTTTCAGATTATCTAAATTTAAAAATTTAGCGACCTCTTGTGAAACACTGCTAATCTTAAGAAGTCCTACTACTACCCGATGAGATTTTCCATTTTGATATTTAAAAAAAAACGTGGTTCTGCAAAGTTTGTAGGGCGAAGACTTACATATTTTATATAAATATTTAAATAACTATCTCCCATTACAGTAAATGATCCACCTTATTAGTAGAGAGCGGATTTTATGCACTATAAAATGCCGAAATATGTGCATATATATGCACTTAAAAACCTTAAAATATGCATCAAAAATGCATTATTAATTCAAAATATGCAAAATATGCCTAAATATTGAATCTTCTATTTACCTGTGTTAATTCCAAATTATAACATTAATATATAAAAAAAGTATATATGCTTGTAATTTTTTAATAGGAAAAAGATAAATTGCATACAAACTTATTATTTTAACATTCAAAATTATGTGTTATTTAAAAACTACATATTTACTTATATACTATACATTTATAAAAACTGCACCCTGTCATTACTACTTACAAAGCAATTATTATTTTAAAATTATGTGTTATTTAAAAATTACATATTTACTTATACGCTATAAATTTATAAAGATTACACCCTCTCATTACTATTTGCCAAACAGTTTATAACTAAATATTTTTCCAAGTTTTCGGGCAGAAAATTTTGGCGTCCGATAGTATGTTTTTGTACAAAGAAAAACTTTCTACATCTACAGAAGTTATGGGTGCATATTTTAATGCGGCTAAGATGGCCAAATCTAAATTTATAACAAGATCATCAGAATTTTCCTCAAGTTTCAGAATTTTATTAACTATCCACTGTTTTTTTGTAAAATTTCATTTAATTTATTAGAAATAGTTTTACCAATATTTCCTGAAACAGCAGAAATCAGCTGTTGAAATTTATTAATTATTTGCATAGATTCATTTAATGACAATGCTTCCGTTTCTAATTTTGTGTTTTCTTTAAAATGGATTGAGCTTTTTGAACGTAAGTACTTGAATTATCAGAAATTTCTAAAACTAACTCCTTTATTTTTTCCAAATGATCTGCATAAAAAAGAGCTGCATTTAACCATGTACCCCAACGCGTAATCACAGGCTCTGGTGGTAGAGGAATATTAGGAAACTTTTCTTTGTACAATTGAATTCGTAACGGAGCTTTTAAAAACACTTTCTTTATACTACTTATTAAACTATTTACTAATGGAAATTGATTACGAATTGTTTCTGCTACTCTATTAATATCATGTGCGAGACATGTTACATGTATTAAATTTTTATAAAATAATTTTAATTGTAGCTTTTACCATATACGGTGCTGCATCAGACAGCATTAAAACTATTTTATCTGTTGCAACAATATCAGGAATAAAAAATTGCATGAAAGCTTCGTTTATAAAGCGAACTATTGTTGCATGATTGGTTTTCTCAAGAACTTTGGAAGCGATTAAATATGATATACTAGACTGCGCCTCACTTAAATAACCAATCATTAAATTTGCAACATATCGCCCGCAACAATCTGTAGTTTCATCTACTATAAAACAAAGATATTTATTTTTGTAATTTTCTTTATATGCCCCATAGTTTCAAGATATAAATCATTAATATACCTTTTCGAAGCGTGCTTTCATCTGGCACTTGCTTTTTACTAATTTTTCTAAAAATGACCTAAAACTAGGATTTTGCAATTTCTTTAATGGAATATTGGCTTTAACAAGTGCACTACATAATTCGAAATTAAATTCCTCTTGTGCATTTCTTTTGGCCGTTTCTTGAAACAACGACTGGCGCAAAGGTGTCTGACAAACTCTTGTTTTCTTAAATGTTTCTAATTTTCTTTTATGAAGAGAGGTTTCAATGTGCAGTGTAACTTGAGATTTCCTTTCGCACATGATCTAAGGAAAAATTAATTTTAAAAATAAGTATCTAATTGCATTTAAAAACTGATAAAACGGTGAATTCAATAACCTACATCAATTAATAAGGGTTTAATTTCCGAAATCAATTAGAAATATGTAATGGTACTTACTATTTTTCCACAGGCTATGCAAAACACTTTTTCATCATCCAGACGTAGCTCGGATATATTTTTTATCCATACTTGAACTAAACTATTTTTAACTTTGGCATCTTGAAGTTCACTTAACAAAGCCGTACCATTCAGTTACGTCTTCGCTCAAAGAATGTTTAAAATTTTGCATTTTGTCCGTTACTCTCAAATTATTTTCAAGAAGGATTAACTAACTAAACACTTACCTTGAAAAAGTCCAAATAACTTTAACCCTTGATTGAGGAATTCCTCAATCAATGCTTTAACTATCTACTTAGGTACCATTGGAATTTTCAAATACTACGAAATAGCGGCATTGAAACTTCATAATCCGGAAGTATTAACGTTGCACTTAACTGCAGGTAATAATCTTTCTTTAAACCTGTCTTATTCATATAAAAATGCATTTCTTAGTTAGACACAATAACAAAATTTAAAATAAGTTAGAATAATGCATTTTAAAGCGAATTTGGAAGATATAGAAAAAATGCGAAATATATGTTAATTATGAATAAAAAAGCAAAATATGCATAAAATTGCAATATATGCAGTATTTGGCGAAATATGCAAAATATGCAAAAATTAATTAATGTCAAATGATTGCATTTAGTGCAATTCGTCTAAAAACAAAACGATATTCTTCAACTATAAAAAATAAGCGATATGCATTTTGCATAAAATCCTCACTCTACTTATTAGTTTTAGTGTAAGGAATTGTAATCAATAAGGCGCCCGATTTAAGATCTTCACTATCACTAATCTTGAAATGTACTAACTCGCCGCAGCGACAGGCTCCAGCATCACCCAGAATTAATACAATCTCGAGACATTTTAATGTATTATCGTAAAATACTCGATTCATAAAACTAAAACAAACCCTCATCATCAAATATTGCTCATCACTAGCACAGTTCAAGAATCGATTCACTTGTTCTTTACTAAAAATTCTCGATTTCTTGGGAATATAGCAATTATTCTCTTTTTTTAAAAAGGCACGCAGTTTTGAAAATTTCTTGATATTTATACCATTTTTTAAACATAGTGTTGTCTTAACCATAGAATATTGCGACTAGAGGGTAGAAGCCTTCATTTTACTGGACAATTCGGAGAAGTATGTTAATAGTACGCTTTCCGTGTATGATTTTACATTTTTCTCGCTACACCAATTTACAAATTTCTTATATGTATATTCATATACGTCTTTAGATTTAACGAGCAGAAGATCTGATACTACTTCTGCACATTGTAAAATTTCTAATGCTGTATCGCCTTCATTCTCATTCATTTCAAACATTTTCAATCAGAAAATGTTCAATAGGAGTTTTTACGTGTCACTTTGACGATATAAATAAAATGTAAAACAAAAATTCAACAGGAGTTGATTTTATTTATTAATTTTATTAGCTCGGCTACGCTACGCTTCGCCTCGCCAATGAAAAGAATTGTTAGTCACAAAAAGTGACCCTTTTAATCCTAATAATACAATCTATTATTTTTCTAACCTTATCTTTATAAGAGTAACAAGAATACTTTTCTGATTACTACTCTTTAACAATAGTGACTCTAAACTTTTATGAATATAATCTAACAAAGCATACATATGGAAAAAAACGTTAATCACAAAATTAGTAGGTAAAGAGAGGCCACCATCTTGTAGTTCATCAAAATAACTATTTTCGCTTTCTTCGCCTTTTGATTTTTTTACCACATTCTTACAAAGAGGAATTTAAGCATGTTACATATAGCTGAAGTTGCATATTCACAAATATATAGAGCTACACCTACATGAACCACACAAGTCTCTAAATAATCGCTACAGCATGTATATCTGATGAGACACTTTCATCGCACTGTACTAATATTTTTTGGTAACGATAACTTATCTTTCCTGTCTTGTTCTAAGACCCTTTGAACCCGAATTTTTTTCTGTGACTCAATATTTTTTTGAAATGAAGCATTATAGTTGCAACTAGACAACCGTCGATACTTTCCAAATCTATTTTCTAAACAATCAGTTTCAAACTTTCCAGGTAAGATGTACTTTACACGAAAGTATTCTAGTGAATATAGAAATTAACACTGATGTACCTCTTTCAATAGCAGAAAAGGTATCTTTTATTAAACATACACAAATACTTAAATCACACAATTCTTTCCACTTTTTAATCCATATTACAAAATCTTATGAAAATTGTAGTTTGGCATCGTAAATACTAGATATTGGACCCGACCATTAATTTCTTTTTAAAATATCCTTGGTAGTGCTTTTTGAATTAACAATGTCCCACCACTTTTTAATTATTTCTAAAAATATAGCAGTATCATTATACTCCTCACTATGCTTAAGAGCAGCAATAGTTGAAGAGTGAAATAGGTTGTCTATCAAAGTGACATTTTGACGTTCAATACTGCTAGCAAATAAACTTTTGTTGTTCAATTTAAAAGATTTTTTGTTAAAGAATTTCTCTCATTTTCATGTGTTTGTCGTAAGTGCTGAAATACCTTTTTAATAGAAGTTAAATTAATAAAATCTGGAAATAAAAATGTGTGCAAATAGTTTTTTTGGTTGATCCAATTATTTCTAATATTCTTAAATATATGAACAAAATTATAAGTTATAAATAATTTTAAGTTGCTAAAATTAGGATTCCCAATAAAGTATTCATTTGGAGAACAAAGCTTATACATTAATTGATTCATTCTATTATTATCAGTTATGATAGTTACAACTTTGAAACCAAATTGTGCAGTGACACAGCTAACAGGTACTAACCGAATGATTTCTCTAAATTACCAAAACAGGAACTGATCATAAAGCTTTGAACTGTTTTTACACTGTGAGGTATCTTATTCTGGATATCCAACAATGCTTTGTGCTTTGTATGTCAACTTTCTGTTGACATAAATTTCATCAATTAACAGTGACACATAATGTTTCCTTTCACATAGTTTTTGAGAGATGTTGGTCAAATAAGAATATGTGTTGTGCTGATCTGTAACATTTATCTTAAGTGAAACAGATATATGTTGCAGATACCTCCTTATGTGGCAAAATTAAATACTCTTACAAGATTGTAAGCTACTGGCAAATGGCAATAAATCAAAAATGCAAATATAATTGTGGTCGGGTCATATCTATTTGTCTTGCTTATAATTAACCTTATTTGAGTCAATATAATTTCAATCTGTGTTTCATTCATAAATTCATCGCATTTTCCACTATTTATAATGTATTCTAAATAACTGCTCACTTTTTTTAAAAAATATTCACATGCTTCTTCAGAGACCTTTTCCTGTTCCAGATTTTTGTAATGAACTAATAAATTATCTATTTGAGACCACCTAGACAATTTTAAATCACACGATAGAATCCGTTTTAAATCATGAGCTGATAACTCCGTTTCTATAAAAAAAGCTGTTACAATTAGCTGCTTCGACACACAAATAGAACACTTGATTTTTAATGGACTTAGCCGAGACTCATCATCATCACTATCACCATTTAAATTATAAAACCAAACACAATTATTTGAAATTTGAAAATTCCATTTCTTAACACTTTGTATACTAGTACAAAAATTGTTGACAAACTCTTCATAATTGTTAATAATGTCTTTTTTTAAAAATTGCCTTATTCTTTCAGTCTCTTGTCTCTTCATAATTAGGGGAGAGTTACCTATATTGAACCACTTTTGAAAAAAATCACTATAACTTGCAAAAATAAGTAAATGTTTTATATTAAATTCTGATACAAACTTAGTACCATATTAAGATTCTGTGAGCAGTAAATAAAATGTCCTACAAAAAGCATTTCAGTGCATAATTAATGTTTAAATATTTAACTGTAAAAGTTCAATTTAGGATATCGGTCTCTTTAATTGAACCATCTGGTTCCTAAACTGAACTTATTATTAAAGACACCCTTGGCATACAAAAAACTATTTTATTTTGTCTCTTAAACGATATGGATAACACAGAAACAAATTATTAGGAGAGCAACGAAAATTAAGAAATATATTAGGCAAGATGAGGACACAAATTATATTTCCGTTTAAAGCTGACAAAAGGAACAGTAATTCTGACGTAGAAAAACGAATGCCTCAACTCAAATTAGAAAATGTGTGAGCAAAAATCACCAATAAAGTCCTCGGCGTCTTCTTCAACTTCCGCATACTGCTCATGTGCCCATTTTAAACACCTTTGGCACCGAATCCAACCTTCGTTTGGTTTGGAGTTGAGGTAACTCTCACTACAATACACACAGCTCTTCATTGCTTTTGTCATCATCTGAATCGGTCGATTCGGGTGTCTGGTCTCTGACATGCGTTTTTGTTTTATGGTTCTTATTTCTGGTTCCTCAAAATAATCTAACACTTGCTTTTTCCAGGGCTGATTTATCTCGTTTTGGCACTTTTGGTTTACGTTTGCTCTCTGGTAGCGACTTCTTTTTTCCTGAAGGTCTTTTTTGTAAGCTGTACTAGTAAACTCTACTTCAACAGCAGTTCTTTTATTCTTCTGTTTTTGAACAAACTTGCTTGTTCCAGGGACAGGTGCGAATTCAGTCAAGCTTTGGTTCAGTTTTTCTGGCGTAATTTCTCCCAGTACCCTGTTGGAATGGCTAGCAACTCATGGCATACATGGTGAGGTGGTATATGATGAGAGGTGCAGCTTGAAGTAGGTTGATGAGGCGAAGTAGAACCTACAACACGTTCAAGGTGACTGGGTTCTGGCAGGGTAACACCACCTTCTTGACTTCCATCTGCGGTTCTACAGCAGTAGAGGGAGCAAATGGATGCTCACTGAATATATTTCGATTAGTGGGCCATATTCCCGCTCCCCTAAAAGTATTTTGGCTTATGTCTACAGTAGCATCCTTCCCATAAGTTCTACCTAACAGCTCAGCAACATTATAGACTGTTATCGGCTGTCCTACGTGAGCGTGCAACTATGAATCTTGTTCCTGAACATAATAATTTTGCAGAGGCTTAACAAATCCCACGTTGAGCGGTTGTAACCGATGCGTCGTATGACTAGGTAATTGTAAAAGATGGATATGATGTTGACGAGTAAACTCCAGAGCCTCCAGATTTTTGCCATGCATTGAATGTCCATCTAGCAACGTAATGACAGGCTTGTCTTGACATGACTTAACCACTTCATGAAAATTATGCCATTTGGCAAATAGATCGCTATTGATATAGCCATTATCTGAAATTTTAGTAAAACTTCCCGATGGAGCATCTCTTGCGAGTTCCGGTGCATAGCGTTTCCTTTTAAATATGAGCATGGGTGGAAAGTAAAGCCCTGCACCATTGCAACAACAAACCACAGGGGCGTGGACGCCTCTTTCTCCACTGGCGATTCCACTAACTTGCCGTCCCCCTTTTCGTAATACAACCTTTTGCATTTTCTTTTGGACGGTTGCGTAACCGGATATATCAACATTAAATATTGTATTCGACGTAATTTTATATTTGTCAACAAGGGTTTCTAGTATATCAAAAAACTGCATAACTTTCTCTCTCTCAAAACCTCGAGCTCTGGAAAGTGGTGTGGACTCCGATTGGCGAACTGATAGTTTTGGCTGTCTGCACGAATCCATAGAATCATTGTTTTCTAGCGACTTTTCTTTGTCGGTTGAACCGATGGGGCAATTTGTGCTTTTCTGCCAGCTGAAAAGGTAGTCGCCGTATATCTGTTATGATAAATCCATAAAGCATTTCTGTCAACAACCACCGAAGAGGACGAAGAGTCCTTAGCCACCAACACTACTCAATACATTATTACTTATTTTATTGTGTAACATAATATCTTTGTAATACGTATGGTAAATGTCTATATATTGTAATGTATCACAAAATTTTGATAAACTTTGTTGAACTTGAGGTTGAGTAAAGCATTTCTTCAAACTGAACAATATATTTTACTAGTGTTTTCAGTTTCGGATGAAAAAACACTCTTGGTTCCCGGTTTTATATTGTCGTTGACCTGTTTGTGTGTTGACTCTCACATGCCTGAGAAGGGTTGATTTATTGATATTGTACCTTCGAGCACTTTCGTTTAAACCTACTTCGTCTTCATCGTATGCTCTGATACCCAGAGCCATGTCAGCTTTTGTCCAAGTCCATACTTGCCCCACTTAGACATCTCCTGAAATAGGTATCATAAATTGAACCGGTTGAATATAGGAGACCGGAATCGGTTCAATATAGGCAACAGCGTATCATTTTATTTTTCTAACCGTACTTTTCCAACGAACAATGGTTCTAGGTCGAAATTATGGTAAAGTCTTTCTAAGAATATGATATAAATGTCTACAAAAGGGGAAACACTTACCGCAATCTGCTTGGAGAATATAAGTAAGATGGTAAAAAAGTTACATCAGAAGCACTACAAAAACAACGTCAGGTACATAGCCCACTATATGGCGCAAAACTGAATGACATCTGAGATTGCAGGCCTAAAGTTTTGTTTTCTACCGATAGAAAGCGCGGGAATGCTAATTTGCATTAAATAGCTATGGGGTTCAATTATGTGCCGGTTCAATATAGGCAACTCTCCCCTATTAATAATGTCTTTTTTTAAAAATTGCCTTTTCTTCCAGTCTCTTGTTTTCTAGAAGCTGGAGATTTACTCTTTAAAGGCTCCTTTTTTGATAAGTGAGACAGTAAGTTTAGAAAAATTTGTGGCACTGCCTCTACAGCTAGTTTCGGATGTTGCAATAACACAGATTGTACTTTTTCATCTTGTATGTATGGTTGGCTTCTTATTATATAATTTTCATTGAAATGATAAATACAAACAGCTGATGGACGGAAAACACATTACATTTCGACCACTAAAAACAGATGGTTCTTTCTATCGTAATTATAAAGGAACGGATAGTATTGTTCTTTCAGCTGTAGTGGATGCCGATGATATATTTCTAATAAGTGACATAGGCAGAAATGGTAGAATTAGTGATGGAGGTATATTTCAAAGGAGTGCTTTGGCATATGCTGTCAATACAGACACACTAAAATTTCCACCTCTGTAATGTCTGCCAGGTAGAAATAAAAAAATTCCGCATGTATTTATAGCAGATGATGCTTTCCCACTGAAGCAGAACATAATGAAACCGTATAAATTTCATGGCCTTTCAAATGAGCAACGCATATTTAATTATCGAATTTGTAGAGCTCGATGAGTTGTCGAAAATGCATTCGGTAGATTAAGCATCACATTTCGCATTTTGTTACACATCATGAATGTAAACGTGGAAAAGTAGTAATTATTACAAAAGTATGTTGCATTTTACATAATTACTTAATTACCGTATCACCCAAATACATTTCCAACATTGAAGATGAAGATATAACATGTCACTTACAAAACGTGGTACGTCAAGGACGGAATCGAACTGCTACAAGATGCCAACAAATTCGTTTAGAATTCCAGGAATATTTTAACACCAACGAAGCAGTAGTAGGCAAGGATTCTATTAATAATTATGTTATGTAATTAATTATTTAAGTTATGACATATGTAAATTAAATATTTACTAAATTATGTGCTTACTTCTGGTGTTAGAGTATCATCCAAGCTTTCAGATGACATCTTAGCAACCTTTATCCTTTCGGCCCAATTGCTGCAACCTGGTTGTACAGGTAAATTGGTGCAGCTTGCTCTTGCTAAAGACTGATCTTGCAAGAACGGCAATTGTTCGAAGCACTACATGTTAACTTTAACATTCTCTGCTCCAGATCCACTGAGCTTGCCTCGTAGTTTCCCAATCTCTTTGTTGAATTGAGTTCGCAGAGAATTAATTTTTGTTTTAACGTCAATGACTAAAATATATAAAATACAGTTGGTCCTAAAATACATTCACTATATCTAATTTTAATCACATACTTGTTTTTGGTCGAACTTCTTGCATATTTCTCACAGTTTCCTCCAATGCCTCTGTGCGAGCATGTTTATTGTGATACATGGGCATCTTAACGTTATAGAGAATATCTCTACCTCGGTATAAACCTATCAAAAATGATACTTCTTTCTTGCTCCATCCAGATGCCATTTCAAATTAAGAAAAATGACAATTAAAATATAAACAAAACCATCTATGAAGATTAAGACAAACAAAGAAAAAGGTTATGTTTATGTAGGTACATGTGTAGGTCGTCGTGTCGTCGTCGGAAATTACTTCGGCTCGCGCTGTTTTCAACTTTAAAAACTAACCAATTACAGCATTAATCACATCAAACTGACTGATGGAAATAGAAATGCCTCTAAAAATTAGAAAGTTTGATCAAACTAAGGCGTCACATGACGTCATTAAAATAATTTGATTAAACCAGTTTGTCAAACAGATTGATAGTGTGACCTGGACTTTAGAAAATAAAATGCTGCGTCGTCAGATATTTTCTTACACTCAGCTTTCAGATCTTCTATAGTTTTAAATCTTCATTCCAAGTGGTGGTGCCTTACTCGACGCAATGGTAATTTCTTTATATTCAATTATTAGGTCCCCTAATTGTTTTAGAGCAAAAGTGTAAATAGGTATGGTTTTTGTAGAGAAAAAAATACTGCATCTGTACACACTATTAATCATAATTTTCAGTTTTTCTAAACCGTAGAAATCGGCCAAATAAAAACCCTATTTTAAAATAAATCAGGCATGCCTTGGAACTACCTACAAAAAATACAGCGAGCACATTTCATTATTATTCCATAGCAAAAAATTTCTATTTGACGTTTATTAAATGTATGCTTAGTTGATAAAACAATTATCATAAAACTGTTCGGATTAAAATGTGTTTAACTGACGAGACAATAGAAATGCTAAAATTGTTTTATGCTGGAAATAGTGCCCGCCAAATAAGTGCTTTATTTAGCGTAAAATATCAACATCGGCCAATTCCAAATAGTACAATGGTCGACATAATCGTATGCAAATTTCAGAGAACAGACACAGCGTTAAATAACTACAAGTGCACTAATGAAGTTTAAAATGTGCGCCAACGCTAGCAAAATAATACGTTCAATGTTTTGGCTGCAGTAGCGGAAAATCGCCACATAAGTTTAAGGACACAAGCAAAACACTTGGCCTTGCATCACGCTGCGATGCTGAGAATTTTAAAAGGCACAAGTTGCTCTCTTATAAATATGAATGTCACCAAGAGTTGCGTGAACATGATTTTGAGAGAAGGAGTGCATTTTGCTTGCACATAATGGATAAATTTAACCAAGAAAACCTGACAGGAGGGCGTTTCTTGCAGTTATTGGAAGTTGCTAGAGACAATAAATCGATTTGGTTCCAGATGGATGGATACACATAACAGTCGTGATGTGCGCCAATGTTTAAATTCTAGTTTTTCCAATAATGTTATTGGTCCTAATAATAGAATTGACGGGTCTGCACGATCCCCCGATGTTTCTCCCGATGATTTTTTTCTTTGGGGACATTTAAAGTCTGCGATTTACTCGGGACGAAGATTTGAAAATATAGACGATCTAAAAACATTCTCAGTTCACCAACGTTAGACGACAATTTTACGACAGATTGGGTTATTGATTAGCAGTAAATTGTGCTTTATTTGAACCTTTGTTATAATTTAAAAATTATTATTAATTTTATTAAATACATAAATAAAAAGTTCACCTCGAGTAGGATTTGAACCTACGACCTGTACTTTGCTAGAGTACCGCGCTAACCAACTGCGCCATCAAGGTTCAAGCCCCAATCGATGTAAACTTTGTCTTTATGTATGTAGAACTGATGTAAATTCTACATATAATGAGATTACAGTCAAATTACTTATATTAATGGAATGTGAGCCTACAATATCCAAGGATTCACACATACCAAAGCAACTTGACTAATATTAAATTATTATAAGTTTTTGTTTTGACGAATAAGTTCAAAGGTAAATATGTAATTAAAATTATTATTAATTTTATTAAATACATAAATAAACTACTCGAGGTGAACTTTTATTTGTATTTAATAAAAATATAATAATATATACTCTAAAACTTATATAATTATGATTTTTTAATGTTTCTATCTATGTTTTGTTATCGTGTTATAACATTAAATTCTCCTTCAATTCAATTACTTTGATTATTCTGGTTCCGGAAAATTATACCGATAGTATCTGCCGGCCCAGCATTTTATTCTCTTAAAACCCATTATTAGCTTAACCATCCTACGATTACACTTTTTCTTGCGTCGGATATGTTTTAGACGAAACAGAATTACATGTAAAAATCAGGCGACGTCAAGCAAAAATGACAAATAATGCATGTGTGCATGTTGTTTGGTTATATGTTTCTGAAGCATCACCGATTTTTTTATAAAATCTAATTTTCTATTTTGTCGATTTATGTGTTTAGAAAGGAACAAATGTTGGTGTCCCACATAAGATCAGGTCTATCCCCTTCATGCTCGAAAGATGTTCTGTTTAGGAAAAAGTTAAATGACAAAGTGTTATTGTTTTTAAGGACTTTTATATTGTATACCTCTTCAACGTATACAGGGTGCTCAGTTTTCCATGGTCAGGAATCAACTCGTAAAATTAAATGGGACTACCCTGTATATTATTTTGGATATGGATTCCTCATAAAGAATAAGGGTGACTTTCAATAAGATATTATATAGCCATCTCTCGTCGCTTAGGATTTAATAGCCCTTTTATGTATTTTTTGCTAAAACGTATTTATTTAAGGTAGTAGTAAAAATATAAGTATATCATATTTGGTGAATCTTCTGTTTATATTACAGACAATACCAAATATATATTCTAGTTGTACCTTGGCTGCAAATTATACAGGGTGATGTCAGAAATTGATCCCATCGGGATATATAAAATCACCTATAAGTCGATAATTTAAATGGAACACCCTGTGTATCATTGCCGATTTCGATTGTTCACAAAAGTTAAGGTAACTTTGTATAAAATAGCCTATACCCATCTCTACCCGTTTAGAAAATATTCGCTATTAAACATTTTTATGCAATAAAAATACCTTTCGTTAAATTTAATGAGGAAATACGTTAAAAATATTTTTAACGGGCTGACTTAGTAGATTTCAACAATATATGTGTACGCGCGTGTGTTGCGTGTGTTTGTTGTGTTGTAGCTGCTGTGCGTCGATACGCTAGTACGTGCGTGCGTGTGTGTACGTATATGTGTATTTGTTGTTAGCAACCAGTTACCTTTCTCGTAGGTTCTTAAAAAAGAATCGTTGGATTAGCGACTATCTAAACGAATCAATTTTATGCCCTTACTAGATTTAATGAGATTTGCCCCTTTGTTGATTCGTTGTTATTTGGTGCTTGTGACGTTAATAGTAATTAATTTTTCTACATCATCTACTAATTTCAAAATTGATGTTTCTACGTCACAACCTTCGTCCTGTTAGTTTTGTAGCGCAGTGTGCGGTGGAAATATAATTTTTATAACTTGATCTTTTTACTTTTTTATTACATAAATATGTTCTCGCAATACAACTATATATTTCTAGAATATTATTACTTCAATTAATTTAATTTTTTAACTGTTTAAATTCATATATATATATATATATATATATATATATATATATATATATATATATACTAATAACTAACTAACTAACTTACCCTAGCATTCTTAGTGAACAATGTTAACATATTGACACGTCCAGATTGTATTAGTCACATTGAATACTAGTCTTCATTTGTTTTGTCACCTTGCGCAAACACCTAGATTTTTTCGATACTCATGCTGTTCGTTTCTACTCTGAATTGAGTGACCTCTTTCATGCTTTTTTATGTTTCTGGATGCGATTTGTTACTTAAAGCTAGATGTATTTCTATTAGTTGAATGTTGGTTGTGTTTAGGGTTCTCCCGATGTCCTGGATTGATTGTCGCAATACATCCAGACTAGCTTTCTGTAAAAGGTATTATCATTGTTGCTTCGCTTAATGAATGTTAACTTAATGTATGTTTGTATTATATCCTGCTTTCGACAGCGTTCCAAAGAGCTGAGGTTGCAAGCAGGTGGTTTCTCCTTATTCGAAGTTCGAGAATCGTTTAGAATCCGGTAGCACTTCTTCCCTGTAGATGTTAAATACATTTACCTTGAGGTTTATGCAGGAGTCATGAACCATAATCTCCTTTTGGGTGTTTCTGCGCGATGTAGTCTCTCCATCTCGTTGGTTATTAGGAGAACCTCTGGATTAACGAAGTTTCCGCCAATTCACAGTAGATATTACCAAGTCTTCTCGATCTCGTTACTTTAATAAAACTGATACGATCTACTGTCAAAGGTAAAATGTGACACAGACTAAACAACACTACTATAACTATTCATTAACTATAAACTTCTAATGCAAATTTAGAACTATAATTAATTGGGATGTTGTTACACACATCCACAATTACGATAACTATGAAGGATGACATACATTTCCTAACTAATGACCAGTTTTTGATTAAGAGGGCGGTTCCGTGGTGGCTATTGTTTAGGAATGAGTGATACGTGTTGAAATTGAGTGAGCATCGGGGTGTGAGCTTTGTTTCCGTGATGAGAAGGATGTGTATATCGTGTGTGTGTAGAAAGTGTTTAAGTAAGGGGCGTTTCCGACGAACGCCCCTGGCATTAATGGTACCTGCTATGATATCCATTGGAAAGGAGTTAAGGAGTGGGTTGGCGGATTACGGCGACCTTCATCCGCGTACCAGATACGCAGATGTCGATCCTCCGTTGGAAGAAGGTTTGGGATAGCGAGTCTACAGACCGAACAACCCTATCTCGCCGGTCAGGTAACAAACGGATAAGGGCGTGGGTAAGGACTTGCAAGAAGTCCTTACTGGATAAGGATTGGGTATCGGGAGAAGGTTTGAGGTGGGCTGTGTCTTCCGAGTCGGACTCTTCTGAAGACAGGATAGGATCGAGGAATGCTATCATCGACGGGGAACTGGGAGGTTCCCGTCGCTTCCGGCACTGGAAGGAATAGGTAGGATGCGCTTCCCCGCAGTTGTTACACTTTGGGTTGGCGGCGGATTTGCATGACGCGGATCTGTGACTTTAGCCACAGTTAGGACGGTTAGGATGGTATGGGAAGGACACTCCTCAGAAGTACGTCCCACCTGCGTGCAGGTGGAGCAGTACTTCGAGAGGGGTTACGGGATGAGGGAAGGATTGCAACGGTAGTGTCGCCCGAACACATGACGACACCGCGTGCGAGGACGTATTCAATGGTGGCTTGGGAAGAGGTAATGACACGGATGAGGGATGTAGGGGTGTTCGTCGCCTTAGAGGTAATGCAAACGGCCTTCCTCGCATGCGGAAGATCGATCGCACCCAGGGTCTCTTCGACTAGGATGTCCTTATCCACGTGACGAATCACCCAGGAAAAGGAGGGAGGTCTAGGATTGGAGTTGGATGGACGGGGACCGGACAGTTGGGAAAGGGTTACTGAGGGATCACCGAAATGGTGTCGCAGCCTAAGCTGCTTACCATCCGGCAAAGGAAAGGAGGTCTCTAAGAGACAGGTATGATTGTGGTTGAATGTCAAATTCAACCAGGGAATGTTAAGGGGTTTGAGAGAATTAAAAAGGGATTTCTGGCTTGTAATGGATTTTGGGATATTGCGGTTGCAATATCTCGAGGATTGTGAGCGGGTGGCTAAAGGATTAGGATTGGGGCTAACAGATCTAGGGCTCACGGTGGGTACAGGTGGTTGAGGTAAGAGAGCTGATGTAGGTAAGAGATCGGGTTTGTATGTGTGCGGGATTGTGTATGTGTGTGTGGGTTTGTGGTTTTGTGGAGGCAGTGGAACGTGTGGAAATGTAGGAGTGAGTGGATGAAGTGGAAATGAATGAGGCGTTTGTATGGGAGCGTGTACGTCAGGATCACTTTATTAAAAATTCATCATAACGTCATCACATACATATTGATAAGAAGACTTTTGGGGTTATCTGAAATCTTTAGTCAACCAGATACCAATCCGTAATGAGGAAGATCTTGTCGCAAAATAATGGGTGCTTGTACACAAGTAGAAGACATCCCTGGAATCTTCCATAGGGTGATCCGGCGATGTAATCTTTGTATCGAAGCAAATGGTCAACATTTAGAACAATTGTTGTAAACCGTAATTTCATTAAAATGCAACAAACTAAATAAAGATTAATAAAAAAAACATTTTTTTTTCAAATTTTATTTCCCGTTATCTTCAAAACGAAGCGTTTTCGGACTGTTTATAAAGCAAAAAATGTTGTTTTGATGTCCTCTACGACCTCTAACAGTAGAGCCCTACTACGACAATTTTCTGCACCATGGGCAAGGTACATATCGACAAGTTTTTCAAATGAGTAATCCATTTTAAATAAAAATTTTTAATTAACATTCAACACAAGTTTTATCACAATAAACTACCAGCAGGATTAAGTTTTAGACTCAATGTATCACAATGATATGTCCATCGATAATTGTTATTGATGGTAACTAGATTTTAAGGATAATAAGTACACAATTACTTATTCTTCAGTCCAAATTTCTTTCTCGAAAACTATGCAAGACACGCAAAATGAAAAAAGCTGCGTTTTAAGTTGCTTTACCTAAAAAAAGTTTCAAATTTCCAAGAAATCACTGCCTTGTTAGAAAGAAACTGGAAAATTTAATTAAAATCGGCTGAAGCGTTTTTGATAATAAAAAAGACTCTGTGTATATATATATATATATATATATATATATATATATATATATATATATATATATTTACACGTCATGCTATCATTATGGTGCCTAGACATATTCTCTGACATTTTATTAAAGTATATAAATTAGCATATTTTTCTTATTTTCATAATCGTTCTAGCTTTGTTTTTACTATATACATGATTCTCTTACGTTTGACAATCATTATGAAGACCGGACGTTAAAGTGCTGCTCTAAATATCATTGTGGCAGCTTGCGATGTTGCGTCTTCTCTTAATATAACAAAATAATCTTTTTGGCGTCTCAGATTAAAATATACACTACGTTCTTTTAGAAGGACTTTTGTAAAAAGCGAAACAACATCAAAACAGACAATTATATCACTTTCTTCAATTTTGAAATTATGCATTTTTTCAACAAAGTCGGCAGAATTTTTAATATAATGGGGTGGTTAAAGAACATTTAAGGCCACCTAAAGATGTCTCAAATCCATTATCATCTTCGGGAGTGTATAAGTTATCTTGTTCATGTGGAAAAGTATACATTTGGATCACAAAACGTAGCTTTGAATCAAAGCTACGTTTTGTCGTTTCAAACAACATAAGAGAAGGCTGCGGTAGCTTAGTCTGCGGTAGCTTACCATCCCTTAAATAATCATGACAATATGACATTATGGAAATATTGTCAAGACAAACTCATTATTATGTTCATTTACAACGTGGAGCGGTTGAAATATATAAACACCCTAATAATTTTAATAGACAAGAAAAAATCTCCGTTCAAATAGGTTTTGGCGTTATATAATTTTAAAAAAAGGCGTGATTATACGTCTGGACTTTAATTGTAGCTTTTGGTATGTCTAGATTTTTTGCTGTTTTTTGCTAGACCTTGAAGTAAATGCTTTACTAGTTATAAGTTAAATTACCACAGCACTATAATTCAACGTAATTAGTTGAAATTAAAATTAAAAATTACATAAAACATTATGCTTTTCATTGTTAAACCGCACTTACACTTATTTCTTTGATAGATTTAACTGGATTATAGTAATCGATGTCAAGTTTCTATTTGTGAATGCTTCTATCAATTTCAAATTGAAGTTTTTCACAAATTGACACTTACATCGTACTTTCATTAAATTTTGTTGAATTTGTTTTTAGGTTCACGTTTTTTATTGCTAGCCTTCGACCGTTAGAGGGTGTTCTGATATGTCATCTTCAAGATAGTTTAACAATATTTAATTTTTTAAGGATCTAGTTTTTCTTTACTAAAATTGTATTCTATAGTAGGCTTTATACGTTTTTCAAACTGTTATGTTAGTACAGTCCGCGCGGCCAAAGAATGCCTGAACGTTGGATGCGCATTCGTCCAACTTCAAGTCTCTTAAGCGCGGCATCTCAGTGGCGTCGTCACCAAAAGCGCGTTCCGTATATTATCATGTATTACACTAATTAATTCTTTATTTCTGTTATTAATTTACATACATACTTGTTAATTTAACTTTATTACAATTATTGCAACATCCTATGTGAATTTTAAAGCTCATAATACTCAAATTTATTAGACAAATATGTATAAACAACAAAACATTTCACAATACACAGTAAAATTAATAAGTAGTTTTGCGGCGCATGTAATGCTAATGGCATTTGCTTAAATTCTCATTAAAGAAATCCTAATAGTTGACATTTCTTAGTATCATTAACAACAGATTAGCAGATATTCAAAAATGTTTTTATTAGTTTTCAATTGTGATTTAAAAGCGAATGTAGAAATATGAGTTCTACATTGGGAAAAAGTGGCCAAGTAATAAGTGGTCAAACGCGTGAGGTGATATATAATGTGTACAGTTATTTGAAAAACTTACACCCCATATGTACCTTGAAACAATTAAAAGAAACCGTGTCTGAAGCAACAAAAGTGTCTGTTAGGTCAGTGGCAAATATTATTAAAGAGGGTGAAGCTCCAACAGAAGATGGAGAAAACCAAGATTTTCAACTCCAGGCAAGAAACGCCCACGTCCGTCTCCAGTGACCGACTTGGAAGATTTCGCAAAGAGCCTTTTCGCAATATAGTATATAATTTTCACTAGACCGAAGGTGCACGGGTGACAATTCCTGCTCTACGCGAGAAACTCCATAATGACTTAGGTTGGCACGGTGGTGTTATATCTTTACGTGTTATATTAAAAGACCTGGGATTTCAATGGCATCGAACTGAGAATAATAGAAAACTTTTAATAGACAAGAACGATATAAGGGCTCTAAGAATTACTTACTTACAAAAAATTCAATTCTACCGTCCAATTATCTACATAGACGAAACATATGTACATAGTGGACACACAGCCTATTCTGTTTCTATAATTAAAAATCGAACTTATACTTTTTTGATTTTCATAAACGATTAAACTGTTGTGTTCATTTGTAATTCAAATATAAAATTTATTATTTGTTTTTTTATTTTATAAATGTTTAAACTATTACTGTTCATATGTAACTCAAATAAATAAAATATTTTAAAATTTCTTGTGGTTTGGTGACGAATAATTAAAAACGCGACACTGACGCCACTGGTAATGCTTTCAGTCGCTATTGCGTTAACGAGTGCGGCCGAATGCAAGAACATCCATGCGCGACACGAGGCATTCTTTGGCCGCGCGGACTGTAGCAAGCTTATGTTTATGTTTTAATTGTTCAAATTTCACAAAAAAATGAAGTTGAAGAATTTATAATCAAATATTGTTCATTGTATTCTGGAAGAAACTGGGTTGTAGTTAAAGCCTTCGTTTACAACTTATATAAAAACATGCAAAGCTTATAAATAAGCTTCTTGATTACAGTAACTTAATAATTTGTTATGCGAGAAGCACCATATTGCGCCGTATGCTGCGCTACACAACGCACCGATCGTGAAGATCGAGAGTTTATATATAAAGGCGATCTCTGGAGCGACCTCATCAGAACTATTCTGTATATAGTGGAGGTATAAACGGACATTATGATGCCCGATAAAATTTTCGGATTTACACGTTTTTATGCCTATACAATCATTTTAATGATATACACCTGGTTACGTTGTCGAGCTCGGGACCGGGCTCAACAAGGTTTTTTCGGGTTCAAGAGCGTATGGTTTATATACGGGCTCAGCAATAACCGTATACATACATAATATATATATATATATATATATATATATATATATATATATATATATATATATATATATACTCCGTAGTCCCTGATTCGGTGTAATGTGGTATCCAATAGGGTCGATATATTCTCATTAATCCTTAATATGTACCCACTTTTGTCACTGACACACGGCCCAAATATTCACGTACTTTGGTGTTCGCACGACTCGATGACTTGAATATCCGTGTTCATTCGCGTCTTTAAGCGCGTATATAAAAATTGGGCAATTTGATTTACTAAATGCCCTCCAGAAAAACAAGTGTTTGTCACAAAATATGTTTACTTACGCTTGAACATTAAATTGTTAAATGTTTATAAGCGGCCGATTTAGTGCTGTTAACAATCGTACATTTATTTAAATCAGTAGTATTAATGTCCAATACAGTTTAACCCAATTTATAAATGCCAACACGTCTTTATTTAGATACTTAAAAAATGACTTCAGGTTCTTTTTCAGGTTGCGCGAGTTGGGTGTCCACAATACTTTCTTAATTGTATGTTTGCTGTTTATTATAAATCTGCTTAAACACTTCCTAAATTAAAAAAAGAACTCAACAGTTATTTTCTTTCGAGCCGTAAGTAATCATTTCATTTGTAAATGTTTAAATACTTCATCCATAAAATGGGTATTTGCAGTAAACTAATGTGCACTGTGACACTAATTATTGACAAATAAAAAACATCACAGATCGTTGTGGTCTCATAAAATATTAGCGCACGTAAGTATAACTCATACCACGAGTGTCTTATGCCGGTCCGCCTTATATCGACGCGGCCACTTCGACGATTCCACTTCGACGCGAGATCGTTTTGACGCGACATCATATCGACGCGAGATCATCTCGACGATACCTATTCTCGACGCGAACTCATTCTTTAAATAATCACGTTTTGTATTATTGATTCATTCAACGGACCGTCTTATTTCGACGCGGTCACATCGACGCTCCTGTTTCGACACCACTATTTCGACGCGAACTTATCTCTCCCCATCAGAATCACATATACGACTATTATTATGATTAATAGACCAAGCGGTATCTGTTTTGGGTGGGATGTTTTCCATATGATCGAATTTTTTTGCTTTAATCGCTCCAAAATGGTACTAGTAATAATAATTTCACTATGCGCTGGACCAAAAACCTGTGCTCAAATTTTTATTAAACAAAATGTTAAAAAAACATGAAAAATTTTGCTTTTTTTTTTTTTAACTAGAATATCTCAAAAGCTATTCATTTCAGAGTAAAGTTGCAAAGGAAAAAAAATTTCGTAATTTCATTTTAAAGAAGAGAGAGGTAATTTAAAATCGAAAAATACATTCTTAGTATTGCAAAAATAGCAAAAAATGTAAAAAACAAGTATTTTTGAAATTTCTTTTTCGAATACTCATATAAAAGGTGGGGCCTTCATACTTGGCAAAAAAAACTTTTTGATATGATACATCACCGCACCAAAGTTTATCGGTCTGATAGTTTTTGAACGTTAATTTTGCAATCTATATTGTGGAAAAAAAAATTACAATTCTTTAAAAATAAATAGAGCCTAAACTAAGGCCTCTAGATACTTGAAAATTTAATGACATATAAAAGAGCACTCAAACTCTCAAATATCCATTAATTAGGAGAGCCGTAGCAATTTTTTAAACATTTGTGTAAATTTTGGGCTTATAAACAATTAGAATAACTTTGTGAATTATAAATTTTTTTTTGTATTTAAACTTATATTGAAAGTATTCGGAATTATTTGTTTAAAAGTTCCAAAATTGAAAAATTTAAAAAAATTAGTAAAATAGGCTTAGATATCAGTGTTTAATGTTGTGTAAGATATAAAAATAAATACAGATTAAGAATATTTTTTATTTTATTTATTTTTTAAGCGCTGTATGTTTTATGTTAATACTATAGAAAATGTAATCATTTTACTTTTTTTTCATACAAATTATATTTTTAATTTTTCTTATTTATATATTTTGAGAAGCGTCTTTCTGAATACTTTCAATATAAGTTTAAATACAAAAATTTATATTTCGCAGAGCTATTCTAATTGTTTATAAGTCCAAAATTTATACAAATGTTTAAAAAATTGCCACGGTTCTCCTAATTAGTGGATTTCAATTTTTCAAAAGACGTTTGAGAGTTTGAGTGCTCTTTATTATGTCATTAAATTTTCAAGTATATAGAGGTCCTAGTTTAGGCTCTTTTTCTTTCAAAATATAGATTGCCAAATTATTGTTCAAAAACTTTCAGACCGATTTTAATGAAATTTGGTTTGGACCTGTTATATGAGTGCGCGAAAAAAAATTTCAAAGATACATTTTTTCATTGTTTTTTGCTATTTTTGCAATACGAATAATGTATTCTTCGATTTTCAATTAGCTGCTTCTTGTGTAAAGTTTAATTACGAAACTTTTTTTTCTTTTGCAACTTTTCTCTGAAATAAATAGCTTTTGAGTTCAAACAAAAAAAAGCAAACTTTTTCACGTTTTTTTAACATTTTGTTTAATAAAAAAATGAGAACATGTTTTTGTACCCGCGCATAGTGAAATTATTATTACTAGTACCATTTTGGAGCCATTAATGCAAAAAAATTCGATATGGAAAACATCCGAAAATGGGCATTTTAAAACACACCGTCTGGCCTAAAATGCCATTTCACATTTTTGTAAATAAGTTGTAATTAAAATGAAAAAACATTTTATAACACTTGTGTTATATCAATTTAATCATAATTGCCAACAGTGGAGGAATTATTTGCATTATTTTCCTGTTTACAAAATGACTTAAAAGTAAAAAAAAAAATATAAAAAACCTTAATCCATAAGAAAATTGTGTGCTATTCCTCTTAGGTATTCTGCGATTCCGCGATTTTCGTAGTCTTGAGCTAATGTCAAAATACGTCGATCTGCCAGCGCACACCTACAACGTTTTCTTGGTGCATCATCACCACGAACAAAGCGCTCATAGACTTGGTCAATAGATTTCTGAACACCGCGAATCCCATCAATAAATTTCCATAAGGTTGGATGATCTACACCAAATTCAGATTGCAAGCGTCTATGTGCCGCTTCAGCATAATTATTTGTGCGTGATTCATTATTTAAGGTTCTCGTATAACAGGACCAAATTCTAGAATCGAATAGAGGTCGACTTCGGCGTTTGTTACACTGCATTCTATCAATATACGTGTCCTCAAAATAGTCCAAAATTGGTTCCAATTCATTCGGCAATGAATTATTTAACGCTTGCAATGCGTTTTCCAGGTCATTAATTGGGACAAACGCAAGAGCAGCAATCATGCGGGCATGAAGTGCAAAATCAGCATTATCATTGTACCGACTTATGAGGCGTTCTTGTATCAATTATATCTCTTTAAATTCTTCTTATTCTTATTCTAAGTGGAATAAGCACCCATTCAACTGCGCATGAAGAAAATTAGATTTGAAAGCATTAATTACAGCCAGTTTAAAATCCAGAGATATCTGTGACGGTTGGAAATTTGGCCAAGTATTACAAATTAAATGTATTATGCGCGTGTACGTCTCTTCTGTTTTATTTGGAAACAGTGCATATAAAATGGGTAAAACGAAAACACCACGTTCTGCCTTTATAACAAAGATCTGAAAAAACAATTTACACAACTCAAAAAAAATTCATGTAGATATGTATCAATCAAATTTATCTTTTAAATTTATCGCATGAATAAAAAAACCTAATATGTATTTAATTTTAATTTTACGTATCATCGAAGAATAAAATTAAAGCATAATGAACAGATTACATCACTGAAGGATACCCACCTGTTGAAATAAGTTGGAGGTAAGTCGAAAAGTCCCATCAACGTAAATTTTTCTTACGTGCATAATCCACGTTTGAACACTGGCTTTACCAAAAATGATAATTCTCATGTAGTCACCAAATCCAGAATCAGCAAGTAAACAGTTGTCTTCTCCATAATTCTTGTAATTGTCAGCTATTACAATAGATGCGCTATCTAGAAGTTGTGCGCGTGCTGCATTAAACAACTTTCGGGAACGTTGAACTATTTGTCGCACAGCATTTGGACTTGGAAGACTGCCCATAGCTCCACCCGACATGGTTTGAGTGATATTGGTACGGATTTGATTTGGGATTGCTCGAGTTTTAAAAGCTCTCCGTTTAATTGCGTTAATTGTATGCACCGCTTCGACCCGCGCAGCATCACTACCATTACCATGCGTACTGACAATCCGAACAAACTCATCACTTACAGCGTCTGTATAAATACGACCTTTACATCGAATATTTTTATTTAGTTCAACATTACACCACCATGATTTTTTCGTACAATTAGCAACTAACTATCGAAACAATACAGGTATCCATTGTGTTCATATTTCTCCCTGTTGCGAATTGAACGTATCATTGTGAACGCAATTTAATTAATCGCAAGTCACGCGGAGAACTACATATTTCTGCATATTTCTGCAAAATTATCATCCCCCCTTTCGTATATTTGAATTGTGTTATTAGAAACAAAGAATTTTAATTCATTTGTAAGTAATTGTTTCTTAAGTCTCATTATATTATTATTTAGCAAAAAGGTTTGTTTGCTTTATCTGTGTTTAATAGTAATGGAAATCTGATACTTATCAAAGATTATTTTCAATTGTATTTAATCCTTTAATTTGCATTTTTAATTCACCGCAGATTTAATGGAAACCTTTGCTAATGTTTGTTTAATGAGACCTCAGTATCAGTAAGAATTTTTTTCTTTATTTCTTGACCCGTTGATTGACAGATACTGTGAATGAGGATTACAGGTGTAAGAGGTATAAGAACTTACTTGAGATATAATAAATTGTACATTTATTGAACTGTTATATTGATACCAGGATTATGGTTGGGTTTTTATATTTTTTTATGTTTCATAAACTTGTTCTAGTATCCCAAGTAATTTTTAAAGATTTTAACCTTAGGCAAGGAAAGTGCCTTGTCTGAGATTTTAACATTTACTGAGAAAGATAAGTTTGTAATTGTTATCGAAACATTTAAATTTACATAAAATATAAATTAAAAATACATGATATAAACCTAAAAGTATTTTTATGATGTGTAGTAATGGTGAAAGCATTTTCGTACGTTATTTTTTTTAGTTTGAACGTATTGCAAAGGCGGTATTAAGCTCGCGTCGAGATGATCTCGCGTCGAAGCGGCGGTGTCGAAGTGGAAGCGTCGAAGTGGCCGGGTCGAAATGAACTGTTCCGAAAATTCTCATTGTCCTAAGTTTGTAGCGTTGCTACTTGGTGATAACTGTTATAACATATTTTAAATTTTATTTTACTAGCGTTTTCTTTTTGTTTTAATGGTAGAAATTATTGTACCATATTTTTTCTATTTTGTTAAATTAACTAAGTAGGTATTTGTGCAACTAACCGTGTTGTTTATAATTTAAGAAACTGTGTACGGATTGAATTTACAGGCCTATCTGAAATTCTAGGTTACGGTGGCCTTATACTTTTGATATCGATTGTACTTGTAGCCTAACAGCTTATTTGGGTGTTAACATGTTACTGCATTGCGTGACTGTTTTCAGCAGTATAAAATTGGTTTTAGTTTAGATTCCTTTCTATCAATCGTAATTGTGTAATAACATTTAACGTGGTAACAGGGCCGAGACCTGACCTGAAAGAGGTTGTTTTTTTATTTGACGTACATGAAAAACTTCTATTTCTTAATTATTTCCCTATTAGTCAACACTATCAAAAGATTTTATGGTTTTAAATCGAATTTAAGTTTTAGACTATTTTCTGTTGTGTTGTAATTAACGTTATTTTCAACTTTTCCTTGCTTGCTCACTGCTGAACTTACCTTTACTAATGGGTTCTAGACTCCCAGATATTACTCTCTGTAAACACGGATTGGTGGTACATTTTAATACAATACGTTATAACTCGTTCTCTGCTGTTGTGGGAATTATTTAACAATGTGTAACAAAAGAATAGGTACGAATTGCATGACGAAGTTAAGTTTTAGGATAAATTTACTGAATTACGGTTTTCTTGCCATCAAGTGGAACATACTTAAATACATTATTAGAATATTGTTTAAAAGATAGACTTAACATTTCTTCAAATTGTGGCTTAATTTCCATAAAAATGGCTTCCCAATTTTCATTCAGAACCTGGTTAACTTCGGCACTAAGATCTGGTCGTCCTGCAATGACATTTTCAAAGTCGAATATAATTAGTTTTGGTTCCAAGTTAATCTTAAATGTATCCAACTGATAGTGTGGTTCTCCACCTATTTCTACTACACCACCATCCAACACAGCGGTGTCTCTAACATTTTCTGTAAAAAAATTCGTTACAAACGTAATTGTAATTCATGTCTAAAACAATTATAATACAAATTAATTAACCCTATTACAAAAAAATTTATTAATTATTAAAGCTTTCGATTTCAAAAACAGCCAAATTGTGTTTATAAAATTACTGGTTATAAGAATTCCGCCAGACTTGAAGGAAGACCATTTAGAAACCTTTAATTCTTTAAATTGAACAGAGGATTGATTTAATTGCTCTTGAAAACCTCAAACCAAACCACAGATGAATTTCATTTACTTTTCAACACACAAACTAAATCTAGAATTTGTTTAATTTAACTTGAAATTCGCGAATCGCACCGCAAATTGATCTAATTCGCCTAGAAACCTGCGAGTCAAACCGGAAATAAGCATTAAAATCTTCTTAATGAAGTAGCAAATCCGTTACAAAATCAAATCCCTTACTTTAAAAACTGCGAATAAGGCGGGTGGTCTAACATTGAGATGCTGTACTTGGCTAGAAACGTCTTGCCAGAGAATGGAGAATGAGCTGGTGGCGCCTTATCTTGGTGGTGTACCCATGACTTCCTCAATTTTGGCCGTATTTTTCTTCAGGATAGTAATGCTGACTAATAGTTCGACTTTCCGGGACCTAGTGAAAGTATACAATCCGATGAATATCGAAAAAAAAGTAATCATCATCGCTTTGAACCTTGATTTGCTCATTCCAGCTCTTTCAGATCTCGGTGAAGTTGGGCCCTTCCAATGCACGGATTGACGCTTTGTTTCAGGATCGTAAGTGCAAAACCGAGATTTGTCACATGTTATCATTCTTTGCAAGAAGTTAGGGGCTATTTTCAGTGGCATTCAATGTTTCAGTACAAACATTTTCGCGAGCTTCTTTTTGTTCAAACGTGAGAATTTAGGCACCATTTTGACACACATTCTTTGCATTTTAAAACTATTATGTAAAATTTGACTTACACATTATTTGTCAATTCTTACAGTTTCAGCAATCTGACGACTGACAGATCGAATTAGATTACCGACTCTTTCAGTCAACGCCTTCTCGGCTATCTTAGAACACTTAAACCGCTCAAAAACCTTCGCACTCCTACAATGCTAGAAAGTAGTAAGAGCACTAACATATAAAGAGAACCATTATACACATTGCAGTATGTCCACATAGCAATGTCAAATAATACGCTAAAAGGAAGTAAATACCATTTGCAATTCTTAAAAGCAGTGCCTTCAACTGATATAAGAATTACTGCTTTTTAGTCTGGTAGAAAGTAGAGTTTTGACAAATTTCGTCATGTCAACTACCAGGTGACTCTATCACACGACAACTGCTACAAATCATTGTGTTATCGACTTGTGTCTTGTTTATACTGTGTTCCCGAGTGAGAATTTATCAGTGTGATTGCCACCTAATTATATCGATGTAATTATTACCAATATTTAATAAAACGTGAAAGTAACCTATTTTATTAAACAAACCGTTAAAACAATTATCTTATGGAACGAAATAAAAGTCGAATGCCTTTTCACTATACATATATATATATATATATATATATATATATATATATATATATATATATATATATATATATATATATATATATATATATATATATATATATATATATATATATATATATATATATATATCATACAAAACCACTAATAATCCACACACACACACACACACACACACACACGCACGCACGCACGCACGCACGCACGCACGCACGCACACGACACGCACACGCACACGCACGCCACGCACGCGCACGCGCACGCACGCCACGCGCACGCACACGCACACGCACACGACACGCACACGCAACGCAAACGCAAACGCAAACGCAAACGCAAACGCAAACGCAAACGCAAACGCAAACGCAAACGCAAACGCAAACGCACACAAACACACACACACAAACACAAACACACACACAAACACACACACAAACACACACACACACAAACACACACACAATCACACACACACACACACGCACGCGCATGCGCACGCGCACGCGAACGCGCACGCGCACGCACGCACGCACGCAGGCACGCACGCACGTACGCACGCACCCACACACACACACACACTCACACACACACACACACACACACACACACCACCCACCCACCCACCCACCAAGGATGTTTATCTAAATCTAAGAAAAATCAAAGTTGGCATAGACACTTCAGATTTTGGATACATATTTTTATAGTAACATTTTGTCGTATCTCTTACAGAAAAATACTTTTGCTAGTGTGAAAAATGATTTTTTTAGAATTTCCAAGACACGTGATTTTTCGAAACTAAAATTCTGTTCAAAATTAGTGTCAAACCAAGCAGGGCTAGACCCCGGAAGTCCAAATCAACATACATTTTTTTGCTTTTTATAAGCGTCATCCAACAATCAATCCTGGAAGACACACCATATATATATATATATATATATATATATATATATAGGGTGTTCCTAAATTGCATAGCCAAAAGTATAAGTAAGATTACTTATGTAAAAATAAGACGATTTAACTAAACTTGTCTTAGTCCAAAAGTTGATAATGACGAAGCTACAGGGTGTGAAAGTTGAAAAGAAAAATGACATTTTCTTTCATATCTTTCGATTGCTTTGAGCTACTTTTATAAAATTTCTTAAATGGAGGTTTCTTGGGATGAGAAATTCAAATTTATCATCGATTTTGTTGTATTTACTAGAGAGCGCTACAAGCGATCATTAGGATGTGTTTAAACCGCTACAGCTTTTTTGTGCTACACTGTAGGCTATTTTATTATGGAATAATAGTTTTCTCTACTTTTGTTGCTTAAAAAGGTATACCTTCTTGATATCGCTTAGAGCACATGTTTCCGAGAAAAACGCATGTAACGCTCATGATGCATGCAAATTATCCAAAAGTACAATAATAATTCATAATAATAAGAATAATTCATGAAGCCGATTTATTGAGAACAATAAAGAAGAGTGAAGTTTTTGAAGAACAATAATTATTGAAGAAAAAACAAAAACAATAGTTAACAATATGAAGAACAAAGTTAAAAAATCAGTTTGATTTATTATCAACCAGTTAAATAAAAATTAAAAAAATAAAATTATGTTATGTAAATTTTGTTTTAACAAGTGCAATTGATGGACTTTTCTGGATGGTATTTAATTTGCTTATTCAACAAATGTTTAAAATTTCTACCATTTTCCAGTATGCACAGGTTAATTCTTTTAAAAGAATTATATTGTACTCTGGACAATACTCCAGGACGATTCTTCGATAAATTGGCTTCATGAATTATTCTTGCTAACAATTCTTCTTGCGTATGAACTGGGGATGCATAAACTTTTGATTTCAAGGTACCCCACAAAAAAAATCTCAAGGTGTCAAGTCCGGTGATCGAGCCGGCTAGTTCACATTTAAATGTTGCCTTACATTTAAAGTAACATGAGAAGGTGTGCCATCATGAATAAACCAAAGGTCACGACGAAAGAGTAAGGGCAAATCTTCCAATAAAATAGGTAAATTTTGTATTAGAAAGTTCAAGTACCTATATCCATTCAGACGATTTGGCAGTACAAGAGGACCGATAATAAAAGTGTCTACAATTCCAGCCCAGATATTTACTTGAAATTGATGCGAGATACTCTCGTTTCATAAGGGTTTTCAACAGCATAAACATGTTCATTATGAACATTGAAAATACCGCATCTAGTAAAAGTAGCTCCGTCCGTACTAAAATTTGGATTTTAAATTCTTCTATGAATATTAAATCGACTGAAAGTTAAACGTTGATCAGAATCCATGAGCAATATGTCTTTTCGAATATGAAAAGGGTGCAATAATTGTTCTTGAAAAACTCTATGAACTGATGATTTCGAAATTCCCAATTGCAATCCTACACGTCGTGTGCTGGTCTTTGGATTTATATCAACAGCGTCCAAAATCTCTTCTTCTATTTCCACCGCCTTTATGGTTCGACTGCGTCCAGAATATACACGGCTTGGTTGAAACTTGCTATTTTCTCGGGGAGGTATTTCGATATTAGCAAAAGTGTGCCGATTTGGAGTTCTACGGAAAGGATATTTTTCCATATAAATTCGTACACTTCTTCGACCTTTGCAATGGCAAAGTCCATGGACTACAAGCATATCCACCATTTCGGAATTGGTGAAACTGTGAGCCATAATTATGGATCTTTATCAACGGAAAAGCGACAGAAAAAGCTAACGTTTAATAAATAAATTCAACTGTAACTAACTAACTGTAACTAAAAAGCAAAGGCGACTAAAGTTTTTACCTAAGTAAAAGCGCTTGCGCTAATGTGCAATGCATTAAAAAATACGTTTTCCTGACTTAACCGTTCGTCTTATCAAAATTTTTCACGAGAGAAAAAAGATTCCAAATTAATTGAAATTAATTAAAAGTAATTGTTATTGTGGAAAAAGTAGAATAGTGAAATAAGTTATTTTGATACTTTTAGATAATTTGCATGTATCATGAGCTTTAGATGCGTTTTTCTCGGAAACCGGTGCTCTTAGCGATATCAAGAAAATATACCTTTTTTGAGCAGTAAAGGTATGGAAAACTATTATTCCCTACTAAAAGGGCCTACAGTGTATCTCAGTGTAAATTTTAGTGGAATGATTTAGTTTGGTATGCCGAAATTAAAATTCGGTGAATCCACATCCTGTCTCAACATCTGAAAATGAAATCATTACAAAATTGAAAATTGTCACCTTCGTGACAAAAAAGAGAAGAAATATTCCAAATGAAAACGTAATAAATACACAGCCATTAACAATAATTGACGAACAAAGTACATTTTTTTATTCAATGCAATTAAGTGAGACAATTCGTTCTTCAAAAACTTGAATACTTTTTAAGGCTCAGGCAATTGCACTATTAAATTGGTTAGTGACCTGACTGACCCGAGTTCGAATCCCGTTTTATGTTTTTGTATAGTTTAAATCAGAAACAGCTTACGGCTCTTGATATCTCTCGATTTTGAGCTAAGTAATATTTTGAGACATGCCTTCTTAGCGCTTGATTTTTGTACTTTGAATTTTTAACGTTAAAAAATGAATGCAAAACTCACGAAACTGAATGACTGCTTTTCCATTTCCATTTATACTAATAGATAATAAATGTCCATGCGTGGTGTAATCCATAATTCCCTGTATCCAGTCAGAGTTGAAAATTATGGTGGCATGAAATCGTTTCTGACTCAAAGAGGCACTATGACAGAAGAGTTGAAAATTAAGTTTTACTTTAAAACGCTATTACTTAACGCTTTCCACAACTGTATTACTCATGTTGTACACATAAATATCGCTAAAGGTAGTTTCCATTTGTCCTTTAGCAATTATTGCCTCCGGGATGAGTAAAGGTTCTATTGGAAGTGCATCGATTTCTGGAATACCTAAAGAGAAAACAATATTATTGTGCGAGCTACAAGTAACTGACGTACCATCTTTGAATTGAAACAATGCGCTCTGTATAACATCTTTTAAACATTCGTTTATATTAGGTCCAAAGTGATCGCATATTTTAAAGCTTGATGCTGAAATAAATCATGGATTTAGGTAATGGCTATCTGCAAAAAAAATTTTGGTAACGTACGTAGCTTTTTTAACTCTACTACAAAAACCAGAACCGAAATTATTAGCATCACCTTCTTCATTATACTATCGTATACATACAAAATCGTCATGGTTATAGCCCCTAATCATTATTAAAATAAGTTGAAGGCCATATTTGTTAAACAATCATACATCTGTATAATTGTGTACCTGGAAATTTTGTTAAGGTCTTTGATTTAAAAAACGAAGATTAGATAACTAATATAGGCTAGGTGGTAGGAAAAAGTTAATTTGATTAATGGTTTAATTGATGAATAACTAGCAATAAAAAACTGCTTTCGGTTCATTATAATGTATATAAAATTAAAATAAAGTAAAAAACACATTGTTTCTTTTTTCTGAATAGCTGCACTGTAATTTTGGCTTATCTGATTGAGAAAATATACATCTGTGTGAAAATTATAAAAAAAGGCTCTTGATTAACAATAGATTTACTGTGCATTGTTTACTTTGAACATGAACAGAAATAATAGTAGGGCAGACCAGGGATAAAAGTGCCACTTTTCAATTTTTATTTTTTTACTAGCGTAATGTATAATGTTGGGGCCAGATGTAATGTTTTTCTTACCTTTTGAACATTAGTGAACACAACATATGTTAGAAAATACAACACAAAATTAATATAAAATTGTTACTAACAAATTTTTGTAACGTTGCAATTGGCACTTTTTATCCCAGCCTTGGGGCTAGTAGTGCCGACCTTGGGATAAGTAATGTTAAGTAGAATTTAAAAAAAAATTAGAATTATCTCTCGAAGAATAAACGTTTTATGGTGATTTTAACCAAATAATGGAAGGTACTAAGTGCAATAATGTTAAAAGTCAAAATGCATCCAACAGAATATTAAAAAAATATATAAATCTAAAAACTTATTAACTAGGCAGATATACTCATCATCACTATTACAATTTACACAAACAAAAAGAAAATGATTCACTAGAGATGTATTTGCGATGAGCCCAATTTTTACACTGCAAACATTGTATCCATTCTTCAGAAGGTAAACTCAGTGGGAAGGAAATGATAACATCACTATCCCATTTTCTTTAGCCAAATTTAAAACGGGTATATCCAAGTGTGAGTCATGATTGTTAAATAGTAGGAGAATAGGTGATTCTTTCGTTGGCTTAACGTGTTTGACGAAATGTCTCATAAACAAAAGAAATTCCACTTTCGTCATCCAACCAGAAATATTAGTCGCACATACACAATCTGGTATACCTCCGCGAATAAAATATTGCTTGTAATTTCTACGAGGGAATAAAAACATCCGTGGTATACAAGTTCCAGATGTTGAGATTCCGTTTCTAACTGCCATGTTTGTCCCCCTTTCACCGGAAGGGATAGCACCGGTTTGTCTTGAGCCCTTCATTCCCGCAAATTTTTGTGGCTTGGTTACCGTAGAAACACCGGTCTCGACTAGGTTCCAAATACTTGAAGCTTTAAATGAATACCGATCCATAACATTTTTTAGTTTGTTATAAAACTCTTGAACATTCGTCTATTAAAAGATGTTACACGGCCTAAACCGGTGGCTTCGGTTGAACGTATAGAAAACGCTGGTTGAACGACGTGAACCAATCAGCTGCTGCTTATTTTCGCTCTTCCCATGAAGTAGGTATTTTGAGATTAAAATGTTTGCGCACTCGTATGCTAAGATACGTTCAGTTTTTGGCGTTAAACCAAAGTATAAATTTGGGCGGATTGCTTAAGATAGTCACATAGAATATATTATTGTTCATCATTGAAGATTCGACTACTAGATTTGTAGCCGAATATAGCGGTTTTAGAATCTGCTTTATAACGATGTAGAAATCTTTTTAGACCAACCCTGCATATTTCATAACCTTTGGCTGCAGATCTTATTGAAACTCCTTCGTTGATCACAGATTCAGCTGCTCGAATCATGATCCATAATGGAGTTTTATCTCTTTCTGTTTTTCGGCGATAATTCCGCATTCTATAACATTAAAAATATATATGTTACAGCCAGCCGGCACTTACTACCTCATGCCACCTGTTACTTTTTGCCCCACAGACTGCGTGTTTATAAAATTGTTAATAACAAAGCAAATAAAAAGGAAATGCAAGTATTAGTTATACAGCGCAATAATAAAGCTATCGATATAAAATTATTTTGTTCAAAAAACCTTACAGATCACTGAATAACAAGAAAAAGAAAGCGTTCCACTTTACTTACGCCAGACTACTGAAAATCTGAATTTCAACGTGCCGTATGTTATAGCTGTTCCAGGGTTGCCGTTATAGTTGTGATTTGCAGAAACTACAACGGTGGGCACTTTTTACTCCTGACACTTTTATCTCCGGTCTACCCTACTGTGAGATAATAGTAGGTGCAATGAATAAGTAACATATCTATTAAGAACGCAGTATATATTAAAGAAACTACATACAATAATACGTTGCTGTAAAAAATTACAAAACCGTGTAAAACACAAAGTATATTTTATTACTTTTAATTCAGCAAACTTCTGAATAATATTTTTAAGATTAATTGTTTATGCTAATTCACATACTATAGACGATTTTAAAAGGTTGTGGTACGTAAGAAATTTTTTATTTTAATTTAGAAAATCAAAATCAACAAGGTTCTTAGTGAAATGCTGAGGTTAGGAGCAACATTTAAAATAGTGATAAGTTTTAATACCTCAATTGAATTTCGTTTTGTATTTACAAATACTAAAACGGATTGTATTTCATCTACGCTCAAGTGCGTTCACATCTATCAATTCAACATCAGTCAATAGGATGTCTAAGTCCTTACAATATTTAACTAACCCGTTTTTAGGTAAATTTTTCAAATCATATATGTTGAACAGAAATTGAAAATAATTTCTGCAGGTATTCATCAAATCAAATCAGATAAATCGTTAATAGCTTGACCTATTGTAAAAGGAATAAAACTCTGTGCTAAACTAATCCAACTGTATTAACCAATTTTGCACAAAGAAGGTTTCAGGTATTATATAGATTATAGATTAAAGTCCTTAACTCTTATAATCAAACCTCTACATCTCAAAACATCAAACTATTATATATATATATATATATATATATATATATATATATATATATATATATTGTAGACGTTATCTTACTGAGCCCGGTATAGCAACAGGTCTCCCCCGCGCTAATATGCAGAACGGTTTTATACACATAATACATTATCCGTTCGTTGTGAATCCCGGCAGCGTTGTCGATATTTATAGCTATTTTACATAGATATGCACTTATTATTCTTTCTTTTTCGTTATTTTCAATAATATTTTGGCGAATTACACTTTTGTTATGTATTGACAAGATCATTTAATTTGTGGAGATTTATTTGTAGTTTTAACAGATTGTTATGATTAGATAACTATCAATCAATTAATAATTAATTTTGTTATTGAAGAAGCATGAGCAATCGATATTTAACGTTCATGGCTCAATTCTAATTAATTAGCACAGCTTGGATCGAAGTAAATAAAAATGTAGGAGTGCTAAACGTTTTTTGCTTAGTATTTTTTGAGGTTAGTTAGGTCGGTTCTAGTGCTATTTGACAACCTTTCCTCTGGTCTGACTTTTCCTCTGACTGAGTTACAGAAGTTTTGCACCCCTATCACTACGTAGAATCTAAGATCATAAGACCATGAAATGATCTTAAAAGAAAAAACAAGTATGTATTGCGCACATAACTCTTATTCCGATAACGTACAATTTTTAGCACCTCATCAAAACGTTTTGACCACCAGTCTCTTCAAAATTTTGATTAACATAGAAATGTAACGTACGGTTTTTAGTTCTTGGCTATCGTTAAGTTTGTCAGTATTTTGTTCCCAGTAACTGAAGATTAAGATAATTCGTGTATTATGGAACATAAGACCACTCGATACTTACAAATTTTAATGTTATCGGTGATGTGTTACGCTAAAAAAGTTCCTTACACGAACAATTTTAAGTAGAGAAACAAAGCCAATACGCTCTAAGAAAAATTTCAAACAGGAAATACCGGAATATAAAAATGCAAACTTTCGCCATTATTAGGTACACATATTAAAATACTTATCTTTTTGGGGTTTTAGAAGGTATCTTTATATATCAGAGTTATACAATCTATCTAAACGTTTAGATAACACTTTCAGTTATCTGCGTCAGTAGTAGTATTATCTAATAAAATTGTTAAAGATGTTCAAAACAATTTTGTGGAATTTGAAAAATTATACGTAAACATAAGCCTATTATTAATATAACAGTTTGGAAAACGTATAAAGTCCACTATAGAATAAAATTTTAGTAAAGAGTAACTAGATCATTAAAAAATTAAATATCGTTAAACTGTCTTGAAGATGACAAATCAGAACACCCTCTAACGATCGAAGGCTAGCAATGAAAGATGTCAACCAAAAAACAAATTCAACAAAATTTAATCAAAATATGACGTAAGTGTAAATTTGTGAAAAACTTCAATTTGAAATTGATAGAAGCATTAACAAACAGAAATTTGGCATCGATTAAAGTAAATCAATTAAATCTACTAATAAATAGCTTTATCAATAAGTGTAAGTACTATTTAACAATGAAAAGCACAATGCAGAAAGTTCTACACAATTTTTAACTTTAACTTCAACTAATTCCGTTGAATTATAGTACTGTAGTAATTCAGCATACACTTGGTAAAGCATTTACTTCAAGGTATAGGAAAAACAGCAAAGAGCCTAGACATAGCAAAATCTAAAAATAAAATTCAAATCAAGACGTACCATTATGCCTTTTTTTAATTATAAGATGCCAAAACCTATTTAAACAGAGATTTTTTCGTCTATTAAAATTATTAGGGTGTTTACATATCTCAATAGCTTCACGTTGTAAACGAAAATAATAATGAGTTCGTGTTGACAATATTTTCATAGTGACAGATAGAAAGTCATGACTTAAATTATTTAAGACATGGTCTGCTACCGCAGACTTCTTTGATTGACCTAATCTGCAAAATCTCATATATTCTTTATCAAAGCTACGTTTTGTGGTTCCAATGTATACTTTTCCATACGAACGAGATAACTTATACACTCCGGAAGATGATAAATGGGTTTGAAACATCTTCAGGTGACCTCAAATATTCTTTAATTTTTCTTGTAGGTTTAAAAATAGTCCAAATACCATATTTAATTAATTTTTTTTTCCTATCTGTAACATTAGCTATAAAAGGAATAAAATTAGCACCAATATTAAGAACTGGTTTTTCTTTAAGGTAATGTCTAGAATGTGTAATAACATTATTAACATCAGTAAGCGAATATCGATTACCTTGTAAGGATTTTGTTAAATATTTATATACATCTTTTAAAAATTCAGGATTACAACTTCGTTTTGTTCGATCTGCTAAAGACATAATTACATAAATTTTCTGACGCAGATGGTGGTTGGATAATTTATGAAGATATCTATCAATATGTGTCGGCTTTCTGTAAACCTTGTAAGATAGTGAATTATTATGTTTAGATATTAATATGTCAAGAAGTGGTAAACTTCCATTAGTTTCTCTTTCCACGTCAACCTGGATGCTAGGATGTACACCATTTATAAAAGCCAAAAACGCATGTGGTGCCTCTTCCCTATGTCTCCAAATAACAAATATGTTATCTACATATCTACACCAAATTGAAAGTTTTTTAGGAGTATTTGGTGACGCTAATGTTTCAAATTTTTCCATGTAAGAATTAGCTATAACACGACTAAGGGGACTACCCATTGCTACACCTTCAATCTGTTCATCTAATTTACTATTCCACTGAAAATAAGTCGTAAGACAGTGGTGAAAAAGAGAGGTTATCCTTTGGAAAAAGATCATCAATACATTCAATAGTTTCTTTTAGAAGGACATCTGTATAACGCGAATCAACATCAAAACAGACAATTATATCACCTTTTTCAATTTTGAAATTATGCATGTTTTCAACAAAGTCGGCAGAATTTTTAATATAATGGGGTGGTTAAAGAACATTTAAGGTCACTTAAAGATGTCTCAAACCCATTATCATCTTCGGGAGTGTATAAGTTATCTTGTTCATGTGGAAAAGTATACATTTGGATCACAAAACGTAGCTTTGTATCAAAACTACGTTTTGTGGTTCCAAACAACATAAGAGAAGGCTGCGTTAGCTTAGTCTGCGGTAGCTTACCATCGCTTAAATAATTTAAATCATGACAGTATGAGTATACGTCTTGACTTTAATTGTAGCTTTTGGTGTTTTGCTGTTTTTCCTAGACCTTAAAGTAAATGCTTTACCAATTATAAGTTAAATTACCACAGCACTATAATTGAACGTGATTAGTTGAAATTAAAGTTAAAAATTATGTAAAACGTTCTGCATTATGCTCTTCATTGTTAAATGGCACTTACACTTATTGCTAAAACTATTTTTTGTTAGATTTAACTGTATTACTGTAATCGATGTCAAGTTTCTATTTGTGAATGCTTCTATCAACTTCAAATTCAAGTTTTTCACAAATTGACACTTACATCACACTTTCATTAAGTTTTGTTGAATTTGTTTTTCAGTTCAAATTTTTTATTGCTAGCCTTCGACCGTTAGAGGGTGTTCTGATTTGTCATCTTGAAGACAGTTTAACAATATTTAATTTTTTAATGATCTAGTTATTCTTTACTAAAATTGTATTCTATAATAGGCTTTATACGTTTTTCAAACTGTTATATTAGTAGCAAGCCTATGTTTATGTTTTAATGGTTCAAATTTCACAAAAAAATGAAGTTGAAGAATTTATAATCAAATATTGTTCATTGTTTTCTGGATCAAACTGGGTTGTAGTTAAATCCTTCGTTTACAACTTATATAAAAACATGCAAAGCTTATAAATAAGCTTCTTGATTACAGTAACTTAATAATTTGTTACGCGAGAAGCACCATATTGCGCCGTATGCTGGGCTACACAACGCACCGATCGTGAAGATCGAGAGTTTATATATAAAGGCGATCTCTGGAGCGACCTCATCAGAACTATTCTGTACATAGTGGAGGTATAAACGGACATTATGATGCCCGATAAAATTTTCGGATTTACACGTTTTTATGCCTATACAATCATTTTAATGATATACACCTGGTTACGTTGTCGAGCTCGGGATCGGGCTCAACAAGGTTTTTTCGGGTTCAAGAGCGTACGGTTTATATATGCTACGGCTCAGCAATAACCGTATACACACATATATATATATATATATATATATATATATATATATATATATATATATATATATATATATATATATATATATATATATATACTCCGTAGTCCCTGATCCGGTGTAATGCGGTATCCAATGGGGTCGATATATTCTCATTAATCCTTAATATGTACCCACTCTTGTCACTGACACACGGTCCAAATATTCACGTACTTTGGTCTTCGCACGACTCGATAACTTGAATATCCGTGTTCATTTACGCCTTTAAGCGCGTATATAAAAATTGGGCAATTTGATTTACTAAATGCCCTCCAGAAAAACAAGTGTTTGTCACAAAATATGTCTACTTACGCTTGAACATTAAATTGTTAAATATTTATAAGCGGTCGATTTAGTGCTGTTAACCAAATATTTATTTAAATCAGTAATATTAATGTCCAATACTGTTTAACCTAATTTATAAATGACAACACGCCTTTATTTAGGTACTTAAAGAATCACCTCAGGTTCTTTTTCAGATCGTGCGAGTTGGGTGTACACAATACTTTCTTTATTTTATGTTTGCTGTTTATTATAAAGCTGCTTTAACACTTCTTAAATTAAAAAAAAAACTCAATAGTAATTTTTTTTCAAACCATAAGTAATCATTTCATTTGTAAATGTTTAAATACTTAATCCATAAAATGGGTATTTGCAGTAAACTAATATGCACTGCGACACTAATTATTGACAAATAAAAAACGTCACAGATCGTTGTGGTCTCATAAAATATTAGCGCACGACCACCCTCATAAGTATAACTCATAGCACGAGTGTCTCATGCTGCACCCTGTCACACTCTCCCTTATATACTTCAACACACAGCGGCTAAATCTGTTGGCATTTAAACATCACCGTCTAAATAGGGGTGACCCTAAACATTATTTCTCATTCAAATTTAATAATTTCAACTTATACATCTTTACTCAACGTTTAAATACTCTTTTCCATGGTACTCAACGTTTTATTAAAATTCCTGTGCCGTAGCATTTACACCAACTTGCATTCTGTACACACTGTACACACAAAAAATATTTTTGTGCAAACTCACATTCATATACCCAGTGCGTCAAAATAATCTCACAATTTGAGCATCCAAGTGTTTTTATTATCTGCAATCGAGTCGATGTTTTCTCTTTGTTATATTGACTAAAGAAACCCCATTCCTACATAAATATTTAGTTTTTTTTATGTGAATGATTAACGACAAAAAGTTTTGCAAAATTCCTATTAAACTTACTTAACAGTGTGATTAGGGAGTGTTGCAACTTAAATTAACATTGTACATGTGATTTAAGCTTAAAAGTTGATAAACCAGGTTATGATGATTTTTAAAACAGTGCTTGACATGGAATTTATTAACATGAACCATAAAAGTATTTGAAACTGACGAATTCCTATGTATTTTGGGTCAAGGAATCCAATTCTATTTGTAGTTTTCCTGTTGGATTTAGAATAAGTTAATTATAAGTTAATTTGGGTATGAAGATTTGCATATCTGTCATAATTTAGATAGAGTAAGAATTTTTAAAGGAAATATGTCATGTGTCTATGGAAAGGAAATTCTGCATAGAATTTAAAAATAATTATATTTTTGAGATCTGTCCACGTATAGGAAAGTTATCAGTAAAAGTAATAATTTGTAAATTTCTGAAAAATGATTAGCCAATGAAAATTAAGCAGTCTTATGTTTGTATTGGCAATATTTGCTAAGGTGATGGGTTGTTTTTTGGAAACTACATAAGGAAGTGGCACGCATTTTTATATCTTATCTTGTAACTTTCCAAAGTGTGAACTTGTCACTCGATGTGTACATGATTGAAAATTTAACATCGTTCATGTGGTTCGTATAACCTTAAAAATTTTATATTATTAAACAAATGAAAACTAAAATTTGTAATAAAAATAAAATTAACGTAGTTATTATTCCGGGTGATGTGTATCGTTGTATAAGTAAATGTAAATCGGCGTATTTCAATTACTTCGTTAAAATTTAAATTTATTTTAATATAATAAATAAATTAAAGCGCTTATGGAATAGTGACAAAGCAGATATTTATGCAGTATACCTATGTATATTGGTGCTGCTATTGAAGCAGCATTTCCAATGCTGTAGATCTTCCACCGATGGATCAATAATATTGGAATTCGAATTACATTTGAATTGAAAATTGGATTAGCTGTAAGAAAGCAACATCAACGTGAGTCCATGGATCTTACATATTTATTTGAAGGTTACGTTGAATTTTATTAAAATTTATTTATGTATATTTATATAAAGGATACAAATGAATTATATACTAGCATAGAAATACTACAACCATGTATTGATTTTATATTGATTCAATATTATTTAAAAAGAGAAAGATACTTATCAAAATTAAATTATTAGTATTGCTTGGTTATGATGTTACACGTACACATATATTAAGGTCAACGAAATTCACATGCGCACAACATGTAATATATTTTCAGATGATACAAGGTGTTTGAATAAAAGTCGAATTTATACAATTCCAGATTCTATTAAAATCACGATTCAAATTATTGCACAAGAGAAACTTATATAAATGTTTAATGTTTTTCGTTTTATACTGAACTATATTGAACCCTATCCCCTAGAGATGCTAGTCGAGGCAAATTATTTAAATAAAATTAACTATAATTATCATATTAAATCGAGTTAAAGTTAAAGTTGTAGTAAAATATATTACTATTTACTAATACCATTAATCTTATTATTTCAATTAATTCAAATGTGACAAAAATTAGAAATAATGATTAAAAGTAAAGTACGATACAATTTATTACACAACTACAGTATATTAAATTTATATACTCATCTCTCTCTCTCTCTCTCTCTCTCTCTATATATATATATATATATATATATATATATATATATATATATATATATATATATATGTATATTTAAGTTTTATAATACTTTGTGGAAGGTTCTTACGGAAAGAAAAATTAAGAAAATTGCATAGGAAATTTAAGAAAACTTAACCACTGTTTAAACTTCGCTCGTTTGACAGTACGCGCCCCGCAAATGTCATTTAACAACTGCATCTGTCGGGATTTATCGATCGAGGGTGTGTTCTTTGTAAAGTGGGGGGAGGTATCCACTAAGAAAGGGTTTTTCGAAATTCCACCTCTAAGAGGGTGAAATGGGGGTTGGATTTTTTGTGACACTTTTTATTCTATGGGTCGATTGACTCGAAAATTGGTAAACATACTCTTCAATTAAAATTATGATACAAGTGTATCAGAAGATTTTAATATTGCCCCCCCCCCCTCATTCTGAGATCGCAGTAACGCGGGGTGGGTACGGCTTGCGGTTAATAAAAATCCGAAGTTTAACACATAGGTACCATTAGTTGAAATTATTTTTACAGTTCACTATTTTTGTAAAATGACTGAGTGTAACAGTAGATAAAATGAGTTTCAATGGATATTTGTACATGCCAATGTTATTAACAAATTATCATTGAAAAATTCATCATTAAAGTATTCAAAACATATCAAATCCTGTTCAAACGTTGTGACCTGACAATCCACTACTCTAAGCATGCCCATACGGCCGAGAGTAGGACAGAGATGTTCCTTGCAGCCCTTTCTCACGGATCTTGCTGGAAGACAGAGCGTGCGTTCCGGTATAAGTATAATTCGGTGGTTGTACCACTTGGGCCTCATCATCCGTAAACAAATTACACTACGGAAAAAATCATGCATTTTTCTCCCTTGATGTATGATATACTATTATATCATCTACACAAACTGCTAAACACTGCAAAGATTTTTTTTAATGCAGTAATCCTGGGTTACACAGCAGTAATACTGATGGGTTTTAGTGCGTCACACTATTATGAAAGGTTATATACCTACACGAAATTTTAATAATAATTTTTTTAGGATAATAATGCATTCCCTTTTTTAATACGTTCATAACGAAAGTAGGCAATATTGTAAAAACAAAAATAATAATCTATGTCAGATGGACGTTTAAAACTTCATGTCAGACAGACGTTAATAGAGACTTAGATACTAAAATTCTTAAACCCTCGATTCTATAAAAAATACCTATAATACAGATTAAGCATTTTCAATCATATTTATTTAATTTTTAGACTTATGTCGCTTATAATATGAAAATTTATAAAGAACAGTTATGTAAAATACAAGTTTCTTTAAAACACGTGTTTACCCATTTTAATAGAAAATTAATCTTAAATTCTACCTTAATAATTTTTTTACCGCTAAATTACGCGTCGTATCAAAAATTGCATAGAACGTAATTGATTTGTTTAAGGTCTATGTGTTGGTATTTTTAAATCTTTAAAATACACAGTTGTATCAGAAATAATTGATAAAAACCACAAACTGCTCTTAATAAACCCCCCACCCCTCTCCACCACCGAAGTTTTCCCAAAATCTAATCTGCTTAAATACGAAATTCAAGTACGTCAGTATTGTCGTTCTGGAGTTATCGTTGTAGAATGTAATAAGTCGACTTAGCGATAGTGAATAAAATGTTCCATAACGTTCTGTATGTGTATAATGGAGGGTAATAGCACTGATACCTTAAATAAATTTTCACCGTTTTATTAACGCACTGTAGATGGTCAAATTTGTATGCACAAAAAAAACTTTGTACCAAAAAATTAGGCAATATTACCTAGCATAGCACGGGTTTTGTATTGAAACCTTCCAAATAAGGCGTCGGTTCCCCTGATACTATGAAAAACTAGGCTCGTGTAAGATCGGGCATATACAACGTTTTAGAAAATAAGCAGACAGCTGTTGAGGTAAGACATTAGTATATGTAATTGAACCAGGAATCCAAAGATGTTTCAACTCTTGCATCAAGAACAAAGTTCTTTCTTATCCACACAGTGGTAAACCATGTTGGTCTTTTACATATACATATAGATATACATATACATATACATATACATATACATATACATATACATATACATATACATATACGTATACATATACATATATATATATATATATATATATATATATATATATATACATATACATATACATATACATATACATATACATATACATATACATATACATATACATATATATCATATAATATATATATATATACATATATATATATATATATATATATATATATATATATATATATATATATATATATACATATACATATACATATACATATACATATACATATACATATACATATACATATACACATACACATACACATACACATACACATACACATACACATACACATACACATACACATACACATACACATACACATACACATACACATACACATACACATACACATACACATACACATACACACATATACATACCGTATTCGATGGACATACCTTTGGCATATTTAAAATTAATGCAGAAGTCCTTTAGGACACTGTAACTACAGTATTCCTTCAACATACAAACACTCTACTCTTGTCCACCGACAATCTAATTCACAGCTATGAGAACCCAGACATCCCAAGTTTTCTAAAATATCATCAAACCCTCACTTTATCGGCATGTCCCGTCAAGCTTAAAAAAAATAAGTCGCTTAGCCTGATTTTTATCGAATTCGAATAAGATATACTTTGACATTAGCATATTTCATCGTTGACGTCATCAGTTGCCAAAGACAAGGGTTCCTCTTCCGGATTATACTTTTCTCTCTAGTCACACGATATACTTATGGTACCTTATAAATCAGACTTAACCTGAGCACTGATTACATATTTGAGGATGGAACCCTCTCACCACGCTTGTCATTCTTAACATTACCTAACATAAAGTTTTCTGGTACATGAACGATCGTAGTTTCATAAATAATCTGCCTTATCTCAAACCCCTCGCCTTGTGGGTGGTCTTACTTGTATTATCACTATTACCATGGATTTTGCTTTTCTGAAGCGCCCCATACAAAATCGTTGTGAATGTTTCTTATGGAAGTAACGAAGTTTACTGAATTAAAAGTAAAAGTGGATAATAATCATAAAGTTCCATTTATTGAACCAAATTAACATTTTTGATATAGATTGCTAGTTGAATAACCAACACAACCACAAAGGAATGTCCGAAATCTTTTGATTTGGCCTAAACATACAGGTAAACGAATCCAGATGTTCCACCGTTGGTAACTGAGTATCGTCTTCGCGAGAGGACAGGTAAGTTCAGAAAAAGCTGATCACTTTGTTCTGATGAAAAATAAATCAACCTTATCTTCCAATTCCAATCCGATTTTTGTTGTATAAACAAGTATAACACCAATTAAATGTACGTTGTTCTTTGGATGTATACAAATTTACGAATGCCTATCATTTGTGCGCTGAGATTGTTTTAAGCAAAATTTCAAAAGCTATTTTCAAGTGATTCAAATCCTGTTTCCTATTTTTTCATTCTATAAACGCAATTTAGAGTTGGTACTTACACCTTTGCGTTTATTTGAATGATTCATTTTTGATCTTCTAGGTATCATTACCAGTTTTAGGCAAATGAATTATTATTTTAATTCTTCCAGGAAATTAATAGAAAATACGAAAAATTAATGTATTGCCCAACACTTCAATAGTTTGGCTCTGTTGTTTGCGCCAAGAAGGCGGTGTCGAGCTCTCCTAGACCAACATGTTAGCAGTGGGAAATAGCAAACGATGTAAACTTATTTTATTCATTATGAGCACTTAGGCCAAAATTTGGATGTTATCGTCTAAACTTAATCTAAGAAAAGCGAACCCAGAATGCAATGGGAAAAATCACACTTTCAAAATGAAACAAAATTCCATATCGACTGTTAATTTACACAGTTTACCTTTCTTGGGACACTCGCTCTATCACATTTACATTGATTGATGTAAACTGGTCCGTACATATGTATATGGGCGTCTCGATGAAAACCACAAAATCAAGATATCCGTGAAGGTAGTTATTCTGTGACGAAAATACAAAACACATTAAACATTGAAGACGTACTGTTGATGCTGGCACACCTCCATCTACAACCCATATCGTACAAAACCAAACCCCAAAAACTTTAAATCTTAGTAAAAACGTGTAATACATAATTTGGAACGTGTGTTAATTTTCTACATAATCATTGGTATTTCTTACATTTCTTGAATTTGTTTCCGCGAACAACTAATTTTATTAATTTCAGGTGCAGTAAATAAAAAATGTGTACGAGTGAACCTTAAACTACGCCCACCATTAAAAGCCCTGGGTAATCAGTTTTTCACTTCCATAAGCGTCACCTTGACGGATTCGCGACAGAATAACGCTAACATAAAGACTGTTGGAAAATATATACTCCTGTATGCCTCATTTTTTGGGTATTCTAATAGAATTTACTGATACCAACTTTTTAAAGTTTATATTTGGAAATATATCCACCAATTTAATAGCTGAGGCTTTGGTTAACTTCATTTGCTATTTCTAATTAATTTGTTTGACAAATATTAAAAAAATGCCCCATGGGGTGAAATAATAAGGAACAGTTATGCTTTTGTAAATGTGACATTTTAATGAATACCCATTTACATTAAAGATTATTGGTTGCGTCTCTCTATCTCGCGTTGTAACGCAGTCCCGTCCATTTTCCGCCGTGTCCTAATTAGCCGTAGTCATATTTCGGCGCGTCCTTATGTGGCATGTGTCCTTTTATCCTGTCTACGAATTTCCTCATCATATTTTCGCGCGTCCAGAATTCAGAGTTCTCTTGTCGTGTATCTTACCATGGTAGTTATGCGAAGTGGCTATCACATGCGGTATATAATAAATGTAATGTGAATCCAAAATGATACAGAGAAACCGTACGTTGGAGTTTATAATGATGTAAGTAGCATCAAATAGTATTTAGTAAAAATGACGCCAAGACTAAATAAGAGCAAATAATACAAGTTCCTTTTACGTTGTTTTTTTTTTAATATTCCCGAAAAGGCTAAGATTTGCCTAACGTGCTAAAGCACTCAGGAACACTGGGAGGGTTTAGGAATTTTGTTAGGCTGCCGAGAAATGTTTATGAATGGTTACCTTAAATTGACTTAAGTCAAAGTTTGGAGGAAAACAGGAACTGGGTAGTGCATTCCACAATTTGGTCACCGTGTGAAAAATGTAGATTGAGCCCGTTTAGTGTGACACGATGGAATTTTGAGTACGTAATTATGTGTATGGGCAAACTAAGTGTTCCTAGCAAAGATGGTCTGCAAAGGTATTAAGGAATGTATTTCGGAGGCACACTTACCATGGTAATAGCGATAGAACAAGGAAAGAACCGAAACTGTTCTTTTATACTCAAGAGGCTGTAGGTCAGGACTCAGAGACGGATCATTTATAAACTTTATAGCTGTTTTTTGGATGCAGTTTACCATATCAAGGGCGTATTGGGGAGCACTGACCCAGAGGTGGGAATTGTATTCCAGATGAGGTCGAATTTGAGCCTTATACAGTAAAAGAATTTGTTGCGATGTGAAGTACTGTTTAGATCTGTATAGAAAACCTAGTTTACGGGCAGTTGTTTTATAATGAAGTGGTGTAAATGGTAAAAATTTTAAATAATATTATCAATAAATAAGAGTAAGTAAAAAGTTCTCCAAAAACAAATCGATAAACTAACTGGAGAGACTACCCATTCACCACAAATAATGCCTTTGTCCCAGTCGGTAGTTTAACATAGGGTGGTTCATTCTTTTGATTTGCTTAATTACCACAATTTCTGCTAGATTACTTCCACTGAACATAAATAATAAAAATGCAGTGTAACACTCATAAAATGATCTCGGACGCCAAGTTATTTTTTAATTATGCTCGGAATAACTAAACCGCGGTTTACAAAATATTTTTTATCAAAATGTAAAAAATAAAAAATATACAGACGTTTATTAACAGTTAAATTAGGGTTATATAAAATATATATCTTGAAATTCTAGTCATTAAATATAAATACCTGTTACTAAATATAATACTACTTGAGAACCCCTGGTATTATAAAAAATAATGCAGAATTGCAAACCAAGGTGACGTAATCCTTGTGTCAATGTTGCGCAATGTATTGCAATAGCAATGCTTTTATGTTGTCAACCACAACCAAACTGGTATTTTATTTCTTGTAAATTTGTCTTCCTGAAATTGAATAATCTGTTTAATGCATTTTCTTAAAATTTTCAAATAAAATTTGCAATCATAAAATGAAAGCGTACGCAACAATAAAATTAAATGCGTACTTAAAATGTAAGTTAAATTATCTCACCATCAAATTAATGGGACTTTCACTAAATTTAGGTGGAAAACCCAAAAAAGCTTCCTACTCAACATAAGGTTCATTAAGTACTAAAATGGACGCCTAGAATATCAGACGATGATGAAGCCGTGCGCGAAAAATTTGCGCAAAGAATTAAGTCAACGATGACGCATTGCGCGAATAAAATGATCAGAAAAATAATTTTAAGTGGGAGTATAAACCTTTAAGAAATATATACCCTTAAGAAGATATGCAACTTAAGTTACACCGAAATGCAAATTAAGTTGCCTACCACATATTTACAAATCTTTAATAATTAAAATTTTTCTTATATTTACAACTGAATGATCGAAAGACCTTAAATTACGGTATATTTTAATACAACTCAAAATGGGTTGTTACAGTTTTGCTGGTTGACAAAAGGTGATCTACCCATGAAAGGTTCTATCATACGGACATCCCTAACATAGAAATAGTGTTTGAAAACTTGAGTTTTAAGCCATTCATATTTACGGCAGGAAATGATCGGTCTTTCTTGGCGGACACAAAGCAACACTGCGTTTTATCGGCGTTGAACGTGAGTAGATTATTCTCTTGAGTGAGGCTGCCATTTTCACCTTAATGTCCTGAATATACTTATTGTTGTGAAATGAACAAGAGAATTTCCTGAATTCTATCAGGTCTGGCTTAATTCTTTAAGCAATTACTAGAAACGATAATTTATTTTTTGCGTAAATGTTTTACATCTGTTACTGGACAGACAGAACTGTATAATACTGGGCTTTAATTCATTCAGGATTATTAATTAGTAAATACTCTCAAGATTACCATCGGGATTTTGTGTAACGGGGATAATTATCATCGACAGGAAAATAAACAGAAGTAATACTTACCTTTATAACGTAATTTTATAACAAGAACTTATTATAGAAATTGGATGGTAGTTTCTGGAACTAAGTCAACCTGTTGTACACGTTTATTACCTCACATGCATGTGTAGGTGTTGGAAATGGAAGTCACTAGTGGACAAAGGAAAACATCCCGTTCCATCTAGTGAACTTCAGGTATGTCGGTGTCCGTGAACTAGGCTTACTTCCCGTCTTTCCGACGTTGTTTTAACGTATTAGATCCTTAACAATGTAGGTATATTCGACTATAATGTTTTGCACTTCCGAAACTAAAGTGATAACTACACTCTATTATGAAAAATACTGAAGTGTCACTTTTTGTCCCTGCGGGATTAAATATTGACGAAAATTCCGGAACGATTAAATTACAAAAAAAATGGATTTTATAAGTATTTTTTTGAATATAATTAATTAGAATTATAATAGTCGACGTTAATATTTATTTATTATAATGTTATTGCAGTTCGTCATATTGAACAGTCGTTCCTGGGTTAATACAGTAGATACTTGACGCATACCAGATATGTGCTTTTCATACTGACTTGGTATTTGTTCCGACGACGCTGCAGAAGTAGTAGGTGATAATGAAGACAATGGTCTCGAAACCGTGGAAGATAAATCGGCCACTTGACCGAATAATCTATCTGTTATGTTCTATTTATTTTTAATAGATGATTCAACATATCCCTCGTCCACGCTGGAAGATCTCCATCCTACATGTCTCTTCATTATTTTTGCTCCCGAATCAACTAACAAAGACGCAGATGTACGTCTAAAACAATGTCCTGTATAGGACGCCGCATTTTCTAATTTTAAGAAAGCTGCTATTTGCTGTGGAAATGTTCTATACATATTTTTTCCAACTGGCCGGATAGTGCATTCTTTGATGATGTATTGAACAAAAAATTTTGAATGAGGTATCCCCGTCTTTCGCAATGTCACATACTTTCTGGATGCCTCTACAAAATTGATGGCACTGTTTTCTGAATGTTTGATCATAAATTTTCTATCGAATTGATTTTCCATATTTTTAACCGCAATCAGGAAGGAATCGCCCAAATCTCTCACATCGTCGATTTGTAAATTAGCCAGCTCTTTTCCACGACAAGCTCCTGCAACGCCCACAATAAGCGCAATCTACAAGGAATATGATTTTTTAAAACTTGTGGACCTAAACACATTGTTACAATTATTACCTTAACCATTAAATATTTATCATCCGGAACCACTCGTAGAAACTGATCTAACTGCTCAGACGTGAGAATTGTTGACTTCTTGGGCTTGAATCTCATTGATTCTCTTCAAAAAAGCTAATAATTTCGGAAATTTACTGGTATCGATATTTTCTCTAATACTTATAACTGATTTCAGCATTGAGTAATGTGCTCAGAAGGTTGAGGCACAAAGAACTTTTGATTTTTCACCAAAGCAAAGCGTTTTCCGTAGGTTCCCAACATTTTTCATGCGGCATCACTTTTTGAATATATCGCACTGCTGCTCATACACTTTCGTAGACTTTGGTGGTAATAATTCTTCACTTACTTCTGATGCATTTTTATCAATTTTAGATAAACTTTCTTCACTCATGACAGAGCTAATGACACACAGGACAGGACAATGGCAATCATATGACAATGTTTGCAAATTATGCTTGTTACTAAGCAAGGTAGCAGTGACTTTTCGAGAGAATATAGACACCACCGCAACAGCGGCCACATTGGTATGCGTTTCGCTTTGGACTTAATAATTATCTGTGCTTCTGTAGCGGTTTCAATGTAATTTTTATATTATTATGCATACAGTTTCAGTTTCGGAAGTATGAAAATTATCGTATATACCGTATGACCGAAGTACTTTTAATCCCTCAGGTAAATTATGCCCCTCCCTACGGTCGGGTCATAAACTTTACTTTGGGGATTAAAAGTGCTGCTTCAGTCCCGCGGTATATAATGTGCTATTAGGAAGACCTGATTTAAATACAAATTATTGCTTTATTTGGCCATGATTGGATTTATTGCAAATTGGAGTAGGATAGAGTATTCAGTTTTGAGTGAGTGGCATATATATTTTTCTGTTTGTTTGTTTGTAAATGGAATGAAGTTTCTAAACTACTATTATGTTTACACGTATTGTTCTTAATATAATGAAATAATTAAAAAAGGCAGTTTAAAATAATTAGTAAATAGGGCATGATTTTATTTTTAACTAATCATTAATTTATAGTTTAACTTGATTTAAAGTTACGTCACTGGACACTGCTGCTTTGTAGTGTAATGTGTCAATTTTTGGCTATCGTTATCTTAATTAAGTTTCGAAATTTGCATTATTGTTGATAAATATATTTGATGATAAATATATTTACATTACATTTTCTCTCAATAATTAAATTTTAGTATATGTCAATATTTTCTCTTTAGTCTACATAATTATGAACGTCCCTGTGTATATTTGAGATATCTATTTTAGTTGTTTTATGCGCAAATGCGTATTGAACACGATTAATTCACTTCCTTTCTGTTTCTTCTACCGTATCGTTCGTAACCTTATCTTTTTTAACCTTTGATTCCCTTTTACAAGGTATGTAAGGCTTTTAATTACATTTTTGTAAATATTATATTTAATAGGGCAATCCCTTGGCAGTGGCAAGGCTCTGGAATTGGAAAGGTCCCCCATATGGTAATAACTTCGTATCGTTGCAAAAGGTGTGCAGCATGACGTCACGGAAAATGCATAAAATGGCGAATGATAATCCATGTCATCTTCACGAGTATAAATAGAGATTCCTTGCTTTGCATAAATCACACATGCTGTTATATATATATATATATATATATATATATATATATATATATATATATATATATATATATATATATATATTTCGTTCGTCGTCAATATCTGTCGCATTAGTCGTTCGAATCTGCGTTAATTGTTTAATCTATATCTCCACTATTGTAGGTGGAACATTGTATGAAAATTACCTTATGTTAATATATGCTACAGTTCGCTTATTTATACGTTGAATACAAATGGAAATTACCTTCACATTATGGTGTTTTGTAATGGAGGCATTAGACATTCAAATTTCGGCCGTTATATGACATTAATGGTTATTGGTTATTTGTATTTGAACATATTTAATATTAAGATAAAACGCTTGAGCTTGTTTCGATGAGTATTTGCATAGTAAATTGGAAATCTTTTAAATATACGCGGTAATTTACGGGTATCACTGTTTTGTAAAAGGGGGCAAGTAGAAACGCTGTTATCATGATGTGTATTTGTTAGACAGTCGCATGAAGTAAACGATTAGAAGGAGTCGCGCTAAGTAAGCGTGCAGAGTTGGTTGAATTGAAGTAACCAAACGGTTGAAAAGCGATAACTGCAACTTAAGTTATGCTGCAATTTAAATTGTGAAATTATAACCAAAGTTCAGTTGATATAGTGATAAAGAAATATAAGTGATATTTTCCCTACTAATGCGACGAAAAGCTAAAAAGAATTAAAAGTGTAAATGTTGTCAAGTTGGCGATAATAAAAAGATTGCGTAAAAGTTTACAATAGCGTTTTAAGTCCGTATTGAAAGTGTTCCAAGTTGATGTTTTGATAGCGAGTGATAAATGTACAATAAAACAATCGACCCAGTTAATAGATCGACATGCAAAATGTAATAAACAAAAACCATTGATGATTAAAAATCATTAAATTGTGGGAAGAAAATTAGAAGCGTATTCATCCATAACAAAGGTATAAAAAAAGATAAGGAGAACAAAGGAGAACGGTTCCAGAGTGACGGCAAAGTGACATCATCGGAGGATCCGCCACCAACCTAAACGAGGCCTCTTCATCGATTCAAGAAACGCCGAGTTACATCATCCGCTATCAACGAAAATAGCGAGTAAGAACCTCTTGATTGTGTGAGTAAATAAAACATTTGTGTTTCATTTTAACTTTAAATTTGAATATCAAAATTAAACGAAAAACAAACGTTTAATTCTGATAAAGATTTTTATGTTATATGTTAGTTTTAAGAATATTGTTTTACATTATAGGTTTGAGTTTTATATATGATACTGTAAACGAAACAGTCGGCATTTAGGATTTTAGGTAATTAAATATTATCACTTTTGATTCATTTTTATTATTGACCGTTACAAATATTAAAAGCTTATACAAACACTTGCGTTTGTAAATACTGAATAAAGCAAGTTCAATTAATTGCAAAGTACAGGTAATTAATAACCTCAGATTGAGGATAATTTTGATGAATGATAACAATAACCATTTATCACATTATTAAGCTAGGTGGAGCGTCTCGATAAAAGTAATTATTGAAGTTCATTTACACGAACAGATATGTGATAACAAAAAAAGGAAAGTTTAGTTAATGAATCTTATCTTTATAAACTAAAATCACTTAGTTAACATTGAACAATTTCACATTTTCATGAAAAACAATATAAAATTTTTACTCAATAACTTTGAAATTATAAAAGATTGAAAAAGAACCCAAATATTATTTTTTGTAGCCAGGTGTATGCAAGCAAGGTAATAATCGCAGGTAATACGCCCTTTTCAAAACAATCCCCAACGTGAGGCCCATTACAAAATAACCCCCAACAGTAGGACGAACAAAAAGAACTATTACAAAATGGTGTCCAACGTGCGAACTATTAGAGTTTGTCTTATGAATTGGGAATTCTCAAGCTACACATCGTTTTAAGACGAGATTAAAATATTTATTTTGTACAAGTACCTTTTAGTGCAGTTTAAGTAAATAACAAAGCAGTGTTGTTTTGTTTTGATACGGTTATAAAAGAACAGCTGATTTTTCTTCTAAGAAAGAAACATTTGAGTTCATAACCTATCCTACCGTAATATGTAATATGTGTTGACATAGGTCAGTACTTTTTAAGATTTGTTGATCATATTGCATTTTGAATTTTAAGTAAATATAGGTGATACACTGTTTAATTTAGTAATTTTAAATTCGTAAGGTTTTACGAGAAATATCATTTGAGTTATTTTAAGCTGATATCAATCAGACATTTTGCTTTATTAAATATACATATTTAATGTACAACTTTCTCAATTTTTGTTGAATTTAATTATTAACCCTATAAATTGAGTGGCGTCCAATAAAACAAATGCATAATGCTGATTATACTATGGATAAATATCTGTATCCCTCACACCTGAAAATCAATGAGTTCTCAATTACCGTAAGTTTCATAAGTTGGTACCTCAATGAGCTAGACCGTGGTGCAATTTACCTTTGGTAATATAACAATATAACACCCACAATTTTTTATTTGTTATAGTAGTAAAATTTCCTTTACGAAAGCGTAGATTTGCAGATTCAAAACGTCGGCGACTGAATTACGAGGATTTCAGTTCTGATAAAATAGTATAATTAGACAATTGTGGTTTTTATAATACGTTAATTTAGAGTCGATTTCCCAAAGTTTAGAGACGACGAAAACAGATCACGTCAGAATATTTTTTTCGAAATAACTAGACGGTGCAAGTTTATGCTAGTGACGTATTTTTCTAATTCGTGCACCCGAAAATTTTTCTCGTTTTTACCGCGCTTACGGTTTAAAATAATTGCATTATTATGATTGGTCATGTGGCGTCAAATATAAGATGCCGAAATCTCTTAAATTCGCAAGAGGAGTTGAGTAATTAATTAGGCAGTGACCGTTGATTGAGAGAAACGTGCGCGAATACCCATTAGAGCGACGACGACGTTAACCACCCTTATGTCGTGTGTATCAGAATAACGTGTGGAGAGTGAAGTTGATAGGGGTTGCGAATTTTATGTATACGTTGGCAGAACACCTTTTGTACATTGAATGTGAATTTGAGCAATTAATTGTAAAGTGACTTAATAGATTTTGTTGAAATAAATAATTGTTTCTTTTAAATACTCAACTTCTTTTGTAAAGGAAACATTATACCGATGCTGAAGGGAGTTGACTCTTTCGAATTTTATATCATTTATGTGATTACTATAATATAATTTTGAGTTTGTCATTTAAGATAGGAACGGGACTAGTTTTCTTTGAATTTGAGAGCAACCTAAAGTTGATTACAAAAGTCGGAAGACGTCTTTGTTTTAATTTAGTAACAACTTTCAGGGGAAACTTATTAAAAAGTTAAAAGTTGGAGGGCGACATATAGGAGCTACATTGTGGTGTTCTTGGAGCACTGCGTTTCAGATTCGACCCAGGGAACCGTTGGTGGCGAGCAAAAAGGAGGTTGAAGTATTTTTCCTTATTTTATACTAGTGTATCAGTACAATACCGACACCTCACCTTTCACTGTTGACCTTGGAAATTTCCAAGGCCACTCACGTGGTTGACTTCGGTTTGACCTTGGCGGAGAGGATGTAATTTGACTTTGAGGTTCATCTTGAGTTTGAGCTAAGAGCTGACCCTGTGGTTGAGCTCGGGCCAAGCCTTGGAGTTGATCTTGGACCGGGATTTCTGAAGGAAATGTGAATTTTGTAGTGCTAGCCTGTAGGACAGGTATAGGAACTTGTCCTCGGGTCTGAGCCTCTGATTTGAATTTTTATTCTAATCAGAAACCATAGTCTCGTAAGGCAGGTATATGAATAAATGAATCGTATAAATCGTATTACTGATAGAAACAGATGGCGTTAGTATTTTTGAAGTGAGGTGCCAGTACTCTTCTTGCATCCCTTTGTTTGCGCACATTTTACCCGGAGAAGACATGGTGCAAATCATTACCCGACCAGACAGTACCGTATTTTCGTAGCAATGAAATATTAAATATATCCACGGCCTAACGGGGGTACCTTTGATTATTTGCCGTGCGTGTTTTCATGCCGTTTGAGCCCGTTACAATGTGTGGTGATATCTAGAACCAAATATCTACTGGTAGCAAGCTGATCTGAGAAAGACTGGTGATGCGAGGGGAGTAATGTCTGAAGCGGCGTAGGCCTCGAAGCAAACTCCGGATCTTGTAAGCGTGATACGCGGTTTAATGTAAACAAGAAGTGGACGGATAATGATAGCGGTGGACGTAAGCGTCGCTTATTGCTTTACAAAGAGCGCGTTGTACCAAAAAGATTCTTCCGTAAAAAGATTTTAAACGGTTTTAGCAATAACGGCAGTGGGGATGAAATTGATTATTTTTTAATGTGCAAAGTTAATAAAGGAAACAATTAATTAAATAAGCATTCAGGACACTTGTTGTAAAGAATCTCCGGTTTCTATCTTAGTACCAGTTTCTATTTGAATATCTGGACGCAGAAACGAACATTTTGTTTGTGCTTTCAGGCCAAATCATGTTTTTCAATACCATTTGAACACTTTGCCAAGACGTTTAGGTACATTTTGAGTCCTTAGTTACAGCTAACTAACACTTCTGCTCGTACTTATCGGGTTTGATGGCAATAAATTACTCCTCACATCTCACACTATGCTAATTTGCCTTCCTTAAATGTTTACATTGGCGTGGATCTCACATCTAAGGTAAAAATTTTATATCTCGAAATCTGTTCTAAGTCGTCGTTGATATTACATAAGGGTTCCCTTATTTGACGAACAATAGTCGATATAAATACATCATTTGGTACCTACATCCTCCTAATTTAAATTATAGGTAGAAGAGAGGTTACTCTTCAATTGTTAAGCTTCAGCTAGGTAAGTGAGTACGTCGAACATTTGCTATGGTACAAGATTTGATATGTTACCCAATGTTATCGCTAATCATTAATTGAGCTGTTGCTAGTCTCGTTTACATAACATTTTTTATATGGTGCAGGTCCATAACGATCTCTGAACGTGTTTTGCAATGTTAGTGTACCAGGTGGTGCTTCGTTTGTTACTACAACGTTCCAGATCGTACCATTACATGCAGTGGTTTTAGTACCTATTGGAGTATTATTAATAGAGTCATACGCATCCTTTAAGTAAAACGTGGTTGGCTCTGACCTCACCCTCCTCTATTGGGTTTACCTCCATGATTTCGGCTTCTACTACTTACCATGTTCGGACGGATAACCGTTGTTTTCAGGTGCCAATATTATTTGTTCGCCTAAAAATACTACATTAATATAAGCGGTAAATAAACTGTGAAAACAAATTCAATATCACTTGATATTTACGTTTAGACCTTGGTATTGCGGAGATCTCCTCAAAGTCCCTCATATTTAGCCACTCTTCATCAGACGAATGGACTGATTCGCCTTTAAAGTTATCTTAATATAATAAAGAGCTTGAATAAATTAATCAGACCACGATTTGCCATAACACTAATATTCTTTATCGTATGTAATCTGAAAAAAATAAAAAACGTGTCGTTTGCACAATTTGTACTAGACTACTTGCGTGTGTGTAAAGCAAGCAAAAGAATAACGCACACCTCCCTCACTGTCACCGCCCTCATGACGAAGTCACCTACTAAATAAATCAAGTTTCCACAAGAATTTGCAAGTATTAGAAGGAAAGACAAACTTATAACTTACCTCAAATCTTGATTGCCTGGGATTGGGTCAAACTGACCAAGCGCACTTTAACGTAAACCTATTCTCGTTAATATAAAGTATTGTTGCTATAATGTTAAAATTTCGTATAGTAATTTTAAAGTTGTCTTTACGATTACTGAGATATTAGGTTTGATTTAACGTATGTATGTTATCTGTTGTTTTCATTTAGGTTTTTGGTTTTTCCTTCCTTCTGTGTTAAAGGTTATCGACTTTCCTAACGTTGCCCTACATCAGTGTTTTTGATTAAGTTTATATGTTGCAAATTGCGCGAATTTCCTGCGGGAAGCAACGTGTTAAATATAGTGGAACATAATTTTGTTTTGAATCTTGATTATTTGGCAATTTAAGTAAATATTTCACTTAATCTTTTCGGGATTTTGGGTAAATGTTTACGATATAAATATAAATTTTGTGTGCCTTGTGTGTCTTGTTATTTTATGTGCTTGTTACCGTGTCTACAGCTTCCTGTATTTTACCTGTGAGGTTGTATAAATGCGAAACCTGGAATGTCACTTGTCCACGCAACCAAGTGTTTTCCGACCAGTGTCCACTTTTAGTGGTCAGACAACTTATAAGCATTCTCTTAAAACTTTGCGTACGTCATGGTCATTTTTGGAAGCAAAACACATTGTGGACCTGTCTTGGGGACATTTTTGTCGCCTAGTATTACTTTACTCTATTTGCCATTTATTTTTTGGGTGTTCTCTTTACGTGGTTAATCCATTACTTGAGCTATTTCCTTGACAAATTAATTGCTCCTCGTTTTTATAATCCTAATTTTGATCTCCTCGATTCGCCATACATTCATTGTTTTCTTCCTTATCTCATTATACCGAGGAAAATTGTTTTAAACCGGTTAGTTTATTTCGATTCGTACACTTTGCCATTCGTATTTATACTCGGGTATAACAGCTAAGACGTTATAATTTAGAACCCATAAAACCTTTTCTACTGTCTGAGAGGTGTCGTAGTCCTTCTATCGGAATTTACTCCAATAAACTATGATGAACACTTATTGTATAAAATTGAAGGCTGAACTGTGCGACCATTGGAGGAATATGTGAATCGACTATGCAAAGACTTTTCTAACGGTTACTTGTGCTTCTCTCTAAGCAGGGTTAATTTGAAGTAGCTCGACGTAATATTTCTCCCTTCTCTGGCGTTAATAGAGAGTATTTTTCCTTGTCAAATAGTAACTTTGGGAAAAGACTTGATCATAGTAAATACTCAAATGAACCTTAACGTCTCCTTTTGCTTACTATACTGGGTGAATATTTTACAGTGTTACAGGGAGATGTCGAAAACCGTTTGATTATTAAAAATGGAATTTTAGAATATTAACATGTTACAAGGGAGACGTATATTGAGGTCTTAATTAAAAGTTTTTGACACAATTTCGTAAGGGGTGAGGGCGACATTAACACTTCAAATTGTAACAACCCTTTTTGAGTTGTATTAAGATATACCGTAATTTAAGGTCTTTCATTCATTTAGTTGTAAATCTAAGAAAAAAGTTTTTAATTATTGAAATATAGGTATGTGGTAGGCAACTTAATTTGCATATCTTCTTAAGTGTATACATTTCTTAAAGTTTTATACTTCCACTTCCATAAATTATTGTTTTCTGATCATTTGATTTGCGCAACGCGTCATCATCATCATCCGACATCCTCCGACTCCCTAAGCGTCCATTTTTTTACTTCCTGATGAATGTTGAAGCTTTGTTGTGGGTTTTCACCTAAATTTTGTAAAGTGCCATTAATTTGATGGTAAGATATCTTTTAACTCGTTATAAAAAAAATTAAAACATTTGCTCTTTTCAGGAATTTTTATTTTAGTTCAGTTTTTTTACTGTTAATTTTATTTTTACTTTGATTACATTTTAAATACGCATTTAATTTTACTGTTGCGTACGCTTTCATTTTATGATTGCAATTTTTGCATTGAAAATTTCAAGAAATGCAATTTATAAGGATAATTCCAGTTTTGGGTACAACATGAAAGCATTGTTATTGCAATAAATTGCGCAACATTACACAAGGATTAGGTCATCTTAGTTTGCAGTTCTGCATCATTTTTTTTATAATATCAGGGATCCTCAAGAAGATTTTGTATATATTGTACAGGGTGGTTCATTTTCAATGTTTTCTTATGAGAATTACCCTTTCTATTACAGATCGACAAAAAGTAATATGGGGTCCTTGTGCTGAATTTTTGTGTTAATTAAGATCCAATAGTCATAATCAAGATATCTCTGGCCGCTATTGCGCAATTAGCCAAAACTGAAAAAGTGACGATTTTGAAAAACTTGAATAACTTTTTTATTTCTAAATGTATCGACAAACTGTAAAAACATTCTTAAGGCACTTTCTTAAGTAGAATTCGTTAGTGCATTCATATTTTTAATACCTCATTAATTTAAAAAGATATGACATAACGTTGTATTTTTTTATATGGAAACCATAGTTGGCTGTAACATTTTTTTGATTTATTAAGTTTTTCTTATTTACGTTTTATATTAAAATATACAGTAGGCATAGGAGGCTGAGATTTATTTATGTAAAAACAAGTGATACCTATATGTGAAATAATAAATTAAAAATTAGAAGTGTTCAACAAAGTGATGTTGGAATTTAGTTATTAACATGCCTAATTGTACAAATTCATAAAAATTTTGCATGTTAACGTGTTTTATATTATCCGAAGGTGATAAGAATGTGGCATAGGAATTATATTTACAAAATTTTTTTGAAAGACAGCAGCCAAATAAAAATATTTTTGAACGGTATAGCTAATAGAAATTAAAATTTTTGCTAACTCAAAACAATATCTTAATTAATTTTAGGTTACAGAACAATTTAGTTGAATTCGGTTCTTTTAAAAATCCCAGGCCAAGAACTCACTTTAAATGAAATTCTGAAGAAAATTCAATGGTCGTCTTAGGACAAGCCGAAGCACAGCCAACAACTGGTTAATCTAGGTGTGTCTCGAAGCAAAGCCCTTCAAATTTTAAAGAAACACAAATACCATTGCTATAGATTTCGGAAAGAACATTTTTTGACTATAGACGACAGAAGGCCGCGTACTGAGTTTTTGTAACTGGTATATAAGTCAGTGCTAAAATATACCTAATTTTTCAAACTCTATTGCATGGCCAGACGAGGCGCATATCAGTCACAATTTACCTTACTGGGGAGATACTATCGCTCATGTCAGTGTTGCCCGCAGGAGGCAAGGGAAATTTGGAATAAATATGTGGTGCTGCATTAAAAACGGACGTTTTTATTATCACATGTATGAAGGAACGTGAAACTCAACGAAATATCTCGATATTCTACAAATTCATTTGGACGGATTTCTAGAGTCTTCCTTTAGCAAAATATTGCAATGTCATATTTCAGCAAGACGTAGCTCCCGCACATAATTCCCGTGTAGTTAGTGACTACTTAAATTTGCGTTTTTCTAATAGCTGGATGGGAATAGCACCAATATTTTGGCCTGCTTATTCACCCGATCCTTCGCCTCTAGATTTCTTTTTATGGGGTTTTTTGAATAACATTATATACAAAAGAACTAATACTACTGTGATGAGTTAAAAGAAAGTGTTCGTGTGGCTTTTACACAATTAACACCATTATCTATATATATATATATATATATATATATATATATATATATATATATATATATATATATATATATATATAAACTCTATAAATTCAATTAGAAGATGATGCAAAGTCTGCATCCAAAAGAGGGCGCACAGTTTGAAATATATTTGAAGTTTTAGTGTGTTTTTTATATTGATATTCTGTGTTCATATTTTTGTTTGTTTATAGAATTTGATGTTTACATACATATAAAAATTGAGTTGCTGTTAGCTTTTCATAATTTCTGATGTTATATTGTTTATTTTCATTTCATTTCAATTTGCATTTTAGGTTTATTGACAATTTTATATTCAATCTTTAGATTTTATAATTTGTTACCATTCCACAAGAACAACATTACAATTAAACTTATTTGAATTACAAAATGTCTCTAAAATATTTTACTGGAAGTGAAATTTCTTTTTTGAGTAGAATATCTTCATTCAATTTCATATCAGGTTTTCTAAGCCAACTGTTATCCTTAATAAATATACCAATTAAGAAAAACTAAAAAAAAATCAATTAATTATTAAAATAGAATAGAGGTGTTATATATTTTTTAAAAGTGCAAAAAAAATGTCATTTAAAAATGTCATAGCCAACTATAGTTTCCATATAAAAAAATACAACTTTATGTCATACCTTTTTAAATTAAGGAGGTATTAAAAATGTGAATGCACTAATGGATTCTACTTAAAAAAGTGCCTTAAGAATGTTTTTACAATTTGTCGATACATTTAGAAATAAAAAAGCTATTCAAGTTTTTCAAAATCGCCATTTTTTCAATTTTGGCTAATTGCCCAATAACAGTCAGAGATATCTTGATTATGACTATTGGATCTTAATTAACACCAAAATCGAGCACGAGGACCCCATATTACTTTTTGTTTATCTGTAATAGAAATGGTACTTCCCATAAGAAAACATCGAAAATGAACCACCCTGTACAAGTATTTATTTTTAATGATTATTATTAGTAAGTCAAGGCTATAACTAGTTTTAAGATATAATTTATATAACCCTAAATTTTAACTGCTAATAAACATAGTTGTTATTTTTTTATTGTTTTACATTTTGATAAATTTTTAGTGTAAAACTCGGTTTAGTTATTCCGAGATAATTAAAAAAATAACTTGGCGTCCGAGATCATTTTTATTAGTGTTACATTACATTTTTATTATTTAGGTTAAGTAAAAATAATCGAGCAGAATTTGAGGTAATTAAGCAAATCAAAATATTTAACTTTAAACTACCGACTTGGACAAAGGCATTATTTGTGGTGAATGGTTAGTATCTCCAGTTAGTTTAACGATTTGTATTTGTGGAGAACTTTATTACTCATACTTATTTCTTTATTATTATATTATTTTAAATTTATTACACCATTATTTTATAAAATGGAGTATCATTTTTTGGCAAAAATGGTACTATAAAAAACATCAAATTTATTCCATTAGTTTTTACAGCAAAAAACAAATTAACAATAATCCAGTATTTAGAGTTTTTACCTTCTGTTTTTCAAAATATGTTCACAATATCTTCCTTGTACTTGTAAACGTGTTTCAACTCGTTTTTGAAATGAATTATGCACTCGTTGCAGCATTTCCCGAGTAATAATTCGGTAAGCATCCCTAATTATATCCTTCATATTTTCGAGAGTCGTAAGTTCAACAGCAATAACTTCTTCTTCTACAAATCCCGAGCATTGGCTATGTATTACATACACTTTGAAAGATTACTTGTAATAATAATTACAACAAAATGTCAAAAACTGTTAGTCTCAAGCTTGAAATAAATAGTTGCCAAGGAAACGAGGACACGTGTTTTCATTTGTTGCATGGATGGACCTTGATTAAAAATGCAACATTAGCTTCTACTACGTTTCACTTTAATTACTGTAAAATCCACTCAAACAAATTTGATGTTTTTTTGTAGTAATACATAACTGACTCCATGGTATCAATTTTTGACAAAAATATTATATCATTACATTTGAAATGTTAATGTCACCCCCACTCCTTACTAAATTGTGCCATTAAAATTTTAATCAAAACGTCAATGTACGTCCCCCCTCTAGCATGTTAATATCCTAAGATTAATTGCACTTTAATTGGTCAAACGGTTTTCGGGATATTCAGTTGTAACGCTTTAAACGTGCTGCAGACAGATAGACTTCATGTTAAGAGGTAAGGAGGTGTACACTCCGTTGCTAAACGAGACTGGAAATCCGGGTAACAGAGGGGAATCTTATCTCCCCTACTGTAGAACCTTGTCATGGATGGGCTGCTAGTGGACCTCAGCAACAAAAGATTCTCACCCCTAGGATACGGGGATAACTTAGTCATCCTAGTAGAAGGGAGATTATCCAGTACAGTCAGAGAGCGTATTCAAAGGGCTCTGAATGTAACAACTAGATGGATAGAGATAGAAGGCCTAAAAGACAGTCCCCGAAAAACTACCGTAGTACCCTTCATGCAAAGAAGGAACCTAGAGGACCTAGGCCCTCTCGTTATTGGCGGTGAAGTAATATATATGTCGGGAGAGGTAAATTATTTGGGAGTTATTCCAGACTCAAAACTTTCTTGGAACAAACACATTGAAAAAATTGTCAGAAAAGCGGAAGTTACCCTTGTGGTAGTTATGACTAAACATGGGGTCTGAGACCAAGTATGGTGCACTGGCTATATACAAGGGTAGGCAGACCGGAAATAACCTATGCGGCTAAGGTGAGACAGGAAACCGCCAAACTAAAACTAGGCAAGAAACAAAGACTTGCCTGTTTAGGCATTACGGGGGCAATGATAACTACGCCTACCGCTGCAATCGAGACCCTATTGAACCTACCTCCTCTTGATCTTGTGATTAGGGGGAGGCCAGATTGGGGCTATAGATTGCAGAATTCATAGTACAACCTATTTACAGACACAGAGCATATGAAGTTAATTGACTGTATTCGGGGCCCCGAACTTGATATGAGAACGGACCATATGACGCCAAAACATTTCGTTGCTACACTCTTAGAGGTAATAATTCAGAATCGAACAGCGTGGAATGAACAGGAATACAAATTACTACCTGTCAGTCTAGTCTAGTACACGGATGTTTTAAAAACCTAGACGGTAGCTGGAACGGGCATACACGGTATGAAGACAAGACAAGATATCATTATCTCTATTGGCACCCCACCGTCTTCCAAACGGAAATATACGTGATACTTTAATGTGCGCGGGAAAACAATAAAACGGCTTGCATAGGAAGGCTTATCTATATCTTATCCGACAGCCAGCCGCCCCTAAAAGCACTATCAAGCTTTAAGACCTCATCTAAACTAATCTGGGAATGTTACGAAGAGCTCAACGGTCTGGCAGAGGGGTACAAGGTAACTCTTCTATGGGTCCCTGGCCATTGTGGGATCGAAGAAAACGAAAAGGTAGATAAACTCGCAATACAGGGATCAGCGGGCATCTTTTATGGCCCCGAACCTCCAGTGGTAGTAACAAAAAACGCAATCCGTAACTATATCAGCAAATGGATTTGCGATCAACATCAAGCATACTCGAGCAAGGCATACATAAACGGACTTTGCGCAAAAAGAACCACAGAACTGCTCACGCTAAGCAGGACACAACTTAAGATCCTTACCTGCCTTCTGACAGGATATGCGCCTGTTAAGGATCATCTAAGGAAGACAAGAAATTTAATGGAGACTCCACACGTAGATTTTGCCGTGAGAAACCAGAAACAACTACACACATCGGATGTGACTGTGACTCGCTTGCTGCTAAAGGACAGCGGATTTTCGAGTACTCAAAAATAGAACCGGAAGACTTAAACACACATTCCGCGAGTGACTTGTGCGCTCTGCTACAGGGAATTCAGATCACAGACTGGGTGTAACAAACCACTAGGGAGAACACAATAAACCATATAGGCTGTAGTGTCTCCGGAATCAGCTAGGTAGGCGGATCCGAGGGAAGGAAAAAAAAACGCTATAAAATATTGACACTATAAGGAAAGAAAACTCTATAAACGATTCACATTTTTGGTGGTTATCCAAAATTTTCTTCAAAATTTGTGTACGTTACTCTCACTTATGAGGACACCGATACATTGTGCACCTAACACAGTCATTCACCACTACTGGGTAAACATCCATGGAATAAACACATGACGAGTTAAATTTCAAGATACTTCAAGGAATAAACTATGAATTTAAAAAATAACAATTGTTTGCCGGCCGGTAATAAACTTTGTAACGTGCATGATCTTATTTCCAACACTTTATACGTTTATCCAATTGTTCTGATTTAATCGAAACTGTTTCTTTTTGTTAAAAATATTGCGCACTCCACTATCGCTTATTCATCTGTCAGTTCAATAAATTTATGTTAACTTAACATAAAGCTTTTACTTGCCTTGCTACTTAAACATTTAGTTTACTTTTGCACTACATCCTAAATTAAATTAAAAGATTGACTTAATTTAAAGAATTGGGCGGATGCAGACGCCATTTAAGCATTTGCTGGTTGCAAATTTCTGAAGGTATGTATCATATTCAATTTGTGTTTATAAGATGGTTCTTGAAAGGGATTCTCGATAAAACAACCAATGAAGATGTTGGCTACCTTATAACTTACTTCTAGCTCTTTATCAGTACAATACAAATGTAATACTATAAGCAAGTTTGAGGCTTGTTTATCTGGTATGCCAGAAATTTTTGTGTTGATATCCCATGATATCGATCCCCACTCTTCACTTTTATTTAGTGTGACTGTATATGAACTTAGCTCTTAACTTATAATTTTATATCATAACCTATAAGGTAGTTCCAGGGGGTTAAATCTTTTTAGTCTTTGTGAAAGTTCGTTATTTTCAAGTGGATTCACTGCCAGGACATTTGAATGGGTATCAAGTCTTTTTATGTAACGTTCACTGTATTCACTAATCTCTTGAATTACGGTATTCATTTTCAACTCATTTCTAATTTCACTGTTTGGTGTATACCACGGTGCGTTTGTGATGGTACGTAAAACTTTTTATTGGAATCTCTACATTATCTCCAGGTGTAATTTAGCGGCTGTTCCCCATAGTTACACCCCATAGGTCCATACGGGCTTAGAGGCGACTTTATTTATTAATGTGTAATATATTGGTTAGGGTAAGTTTGGATTTTCTTCCTAAAAGCCAGTAGTGTTCTCTAAATTTATGTCCAAGCTGTTTCCTTTTGTTGTGGATATGGTTTTTCCAGTTAAGCCATTTATCTAGATGTATACCTAGGTATTTCACGCTGTCGGATTGGGGTAGTATTTGTCCATTAGTTACGGGGAGGGGTATTGCGTCTACAATTCGTGAATGTTGTCCGGATCGATTTCGATTCATTTATTTTAATTCTCCATACTCTTGTCCAGTCTTGAATTTTATAGAGATGTTGTAGTAGGTTTGCGGATACAATGGGTTCTGGATGGTTCACCATTATTGCTTTATCATCAGCGAACGTGGCTGTTGTAGTGTCTTGGCTAGTAGGTAGTTCAGCTGTGAACAAGAGGTAGAGTATAGGGCCGAGAACACTACCCTGTGGGATTCCTAATGACACTGGAAATAGCTTTGTTATTTCTTGTTTGTACGTTGCAATAAAATACCTGTCGTGTAGATATGATTTCAGGATAGCATATAATGTGTGTAGGAAGTTGTTTTTTAGTTTTTTTAGCAGGTCAGAATGCCAGACCTTATCAAAGGCCTGGCTCACATCTAAGAAGGCTGCTACGCAGTGGTTTCTGTCTTCGAAAGCCTGATTGATGTTGTTTACCACTCTATGCACTTGTTCGATTAAGCTGTATTTTTGCCTGAAGCCTAACTGTGGTTTGGTAAATGCTTGTTGGATTTAATATACGGCTCTAGTCTTGTTAGTAGTAGTTTTTCGAGTAATTTGCTCAGTACAGGAAGTAGACTAATTGGTCTATAGGAGAAGACTTCGTGTGGAGGTTTAGCAGGTTTAGGGACGAGTGTAATTTGTGCTACTTTCCATTCTAATGCAAAGTAACCGAGGCGTAAGGTCGCGTAGAAGATAATTGTCAGTAGGACAACCCCCTTCCTGGGTAGTTTTTTATGAGTTTTGTGTCACAAGGTCACGCCCATGGGTTTTGATCATCCAGGTTACTTCTGATATTGTAAAAAGCTTCGGTGTTGGTGACATCAGATAAGACTCTTTTAGTTTTTGTTTTATGCTTTCTTTTTCTGTTGGTGTTGCTTGTGAAGGGAGGGGCTGGAACACTTTCTTCAAGTGATGCGCAAAGGCGTATGCTTTTTCTAGATTAGTCCGAGCCCATGTCCTGTTTTCCGATTGGAGGGATCTGTACCTTGTAGCTTTTTATGTCAGCTGTGTTGCTTAAGTTATCCAAGTAAATGTTAAAAGATTCGTTTTTTAACTTACTTATAAGGTTCTTAAAATCACGAGAAGCTTTGTCCTAACGATTTTTGTCTTGTGGGTATCTACTTTTCTGCTAAATTCTTAGCAGACGTCTTTTTTCTGAAATTTTTTGTTTTGGTGTGGATTCTCTAGAACATTCATGAATTTGATTGTTGAGTTGGTTGATGGCATGTTCGATATTAGATTCCGTTTGTAGTGGGGTGTTGACGTTTATTTTTTGTTCATTTTGATATTTGTCGTGTCCCCAGTTTGTTATTTTGTCGTAAAGTCTTTGTGTCCTTTCTTTTCCGGTAATTGTACCAGTAACCGTAGCTTTTACTGGTGTTTGATTTGAGTACAGATTCTGGTTCGATTCTATTTTTAGATGCCCTGGACCAATTTATTCTGTTATGAAAAAGTCTAATAGGTCGGGCAGCTTGTCTGGGTCTGTGGGAGTATATGTTAGGTGGTTTAAGCTCAGTTTTTGCATGTATTGTAAATTACCCTGCCTCTGCCTGTCGCTGTTAATTTTGGGTCCCAGGTAGTGTTTTTTGCCTTGTAATCGCCGCCTGCCAGGAGTCTGTTTCCTAATGAAGTGAAGTATTCTGCGGTTTCTTCTTTTTTGGTCTGGTGATTTGGGGGGAAATATGCGGCTGATATGGTAAGAGGGCCATGCGAATCTTCAACAACGATGCTCGTTGCCTGTAGAAGGTTTTTTTGCTACTTAGGTAGTCCGTAATGCTTGATGTGTTGTTTAACCAGAATTGCTGTTCCTCCTGTTGCTATTCTATCCGCGTCCGGATGAGTGGTGTGGTAAAGGGTATGGTTTTTGATGTTGAAATATGTGTCGTTAGTGAAATGGGTGTCGGATATCAAAAGGATATCAATGTTGTTATCTATTAGAAATATTTCCACTTCCTGTTTGTGTTTAGCTAGGCCATTGGCATTCCATAAGGCGATCTTATACAGTTGTGCCATTTTTAATTATGAGGTTGGTTAGTTGTGCAAGTTGTCCTATTAGACTTATGATTTCTGCTGCCGTTTGGTTCATGGTTTGCTGTGGGTTTGTTATGGTTGCTTGTAGAAAGGTAATAATGTTACTGTCACTAGTTGCTTGGACGTAAGTTGTAGTTGGTGTAGTGTGCTGGGATTTTGATATGTGTTGTATTGGTTTTGTGCTGCTGTATCGCGTTTGTGGATTTGTAGTGTTTAATTTTAGTTGTCAGGAATATGTGGTGTTCTGATTTGCTCTGCTTTGGTGGTTTGCCATGTTGGGGTTGTCTTGTTCTTGGCTCTTTGCTCCCTCTGGTACCAGATTCATTGGTATTACAGGTTTTTGAGATGGAATCTTCTGCTAATTATTTCTTGGTATACTCTGCATATTTTTCATATTTTTGCAGTAGTCGGGTGGGGCTCGCCACAGAGCATACATTTTGGGTACTTACCGTCATTCTTTTTTTTGTTACATGTTTTGTAGTCTTGTGCCTCTGTACATTTGTAGTACCGCATTGAGTGTGTGTAGTTGCCCTTTGTTTGTCCTCAACAGCAACATCTTAAGCATTGGACTAGGTTTCTTTTCTTTCTGGGTTCTTCGAACTTTAGAACTGCATTTAGCATTAGTTTGACTTTAAATATTTCTATATTGTTGTCACTCTTCTTTAGATCAATGAAGAAGAAGTTCTTCGGTACACCTTGCTTGTTTTTTATGAATCCGCTGCTTACATTCTCAACTGCGTGACCAAGAGCTTGGAGTTCTGTTTTGATTTCTTGATGTTCTGTAGTGTAGTGTAGGTTCGGGAGCACTACTCCGAACCTTTTGTTTTCCTCATACGTACGTATGTTTAATTACCTTGACGTTAAGTATTTTTTCTGTATTTTTCGACATTATTTGTTTGTAGCTTAACTTTGTTACCTTTTAGTATTTCATAGTAGTATTCATAGCAGAATTTATTATATTGATTAGTGGTGTTATTTTTTCAACGAAGTGTAGGATGAATGGTGGTACTTTCTCTTTCTTTGAAAGATCACCTTCTTCCTTGTTTACTTTCCTAAGCAGTATAAAGCGGTTTTGCGTGGTGACATTATGTTTTTCTGGCCTGTCGTCTCTCTGTGGGCTGTTTATTAGTCTTTTTCTTTTTCTCCTTGGTTTGACTTGTTGAAAATCGTTTCGGCGTATCACATCTGATTCGCCACTTATAACCGACTCCCTATCCTTGTTATCTTGAGCGTTTAAGTTTTTGTGGAATTCTGATGTATCTGGGAACGCCGATGTTATTTCACATTGATTCTTTTGTTGCATATTGTAATTTGTGTGAGATTGAGAGTTGTAAATGTGTGGTGCATATGATGCATAATTGATTGCCTTTGGGCTTGCTGTAGGTATCCTACGTAGGCTTTGAGTTTTGCCATTTGTGTATATGGGTGCTGGAACAGAGATGGTTGGCATTGGGAATTGTACATGGTGTATGGGCTTGTATTGTTCCGCTGATTTCCACTCATTTGGCTGTAAGTTGTATTATGCGCAGGTACGTATGGGTAGGTTATTACCTGGGTAAAGCCGTCGATAGCGGATTGCATTGCCGTGAGTTTTTTACGCGTAAGTTGTTTAGTAGTTTTCTTAATTTTGTTTTCTTTAATGAAAATCTCCAACGTATTTTACTTTCCTATTTTTATTCGAGTTTAGTATTATCGGCGCGGGGTTATCACGCCGCACTTTCTTATCGTGTCGCACTACTTGATGCGTCTTTACACTCCGACTTTAATATTCATTATTAATTATGTATTGAATATAATGAGATGAAACAGGAAAGGTGAAAGGAATTTACTCGCTTGAGTTACATTAAATTTTCATCTTTATTGTTGTTATCAGTCAGTTTAATAAGCGTTCTATGTTTTTGATCGATGTAAAATTCTCATAGACATAAATTTGTCGCGTTGCTACTTGGTGATAACTGTTATAACATACTTTAAATTTTATTTTACTCGCGTTTTTTTTTTGTTTTAATGGTACAAACTATTGTACCATTTTTTTTTCTATTTTGTTAAATTAACTAAGTAGGTACTGTTGCAGCTAACCGTGTTGTTTATAATTTAAGAAATTGTATACGGATTGAATTTACAGGCCTATCTGAAATTCTAGGTTACGGTGGCCTTTTGATTTGAAATCGATTGTACTTGTAACCTAACAGCTTATTTTGGCTTAACATGTTACTGCATTGCGTGACTGTTTTCAGCAGTATAAAATTGGTTTTAGTTTAGATTCCTTTCTAGTTATAATCGTAATTGTGTAATAACATTTAACGTGGTAACAGGGCCGAGACCTGACCTAAAAGAGATTGTTTTTTTATTTGACGTACATGAAAAACTTCTATTTCTTAATTGTTTCCCTATTTGTCAACACTATCAAAAGATTTTATGGTTTTTAAATCGAATTTACGTTTTAGACTATTTTCTGTTGTGTTGTAATTAACGTTATTTTCAACTTTTCCTTGCTTGCTCACTGCTGGACTTACCTTTACTAATGAGTTCTAGACTCCCAGATATCACTCGCTGTAAACACGGATTGGTGCTACATTTTAATACAGCACGTTATAACTCGTTCTCTGCTATTGTGGGAATTATTTAACAATGTGTAACAAAAGAATAGGTACGAATTGTATGACGAAGCTAAGTTTCAGGATAAATTTACTGAATTACATTTTTTTTGCCATCAAGTGGAACATACTTAAATATATTATTAGAATATTGTATAAAAAACAGACTTAACATTTCTTCAAACTCTGGCTTAGTTTCCATAAAAAAGGCTTCCCAATTTTCATTCACAACCTGGTTAACTTCGGCACTAAGATCTGGTCGTCCTGCAATGACATTTTCAAAATCGTATATAATTCGTTTTGGATCCAAGTTCATCTTAAATGTATCCAAATGATAGTGTGGTTCTACACCTATTTCTGCTACACCACCATCCAACACAGCAGTGACTGTAATATTTTCTGTAAAAAAATTCGTTACAAACGTAATTGTAATGTATGTCTAAAACAATTATAATACAAATTATTTAACCCTATTACACTAAAATTTATTAATTATTAAAGCTATAAGACATTCTATCTAAAAAAATAGATTGTTTTAGATTCCGAAAACAACCAAATTGTGTTTATAAAATTACTGGTTAGAAAAATTCCGCCAGACTTCAAGGAAGAGCATTTAGAAACCGTTAATTCTTTAAATTAAACAGAGGATTGGTTTAATTACTCTTGAAAACCTCAAATCAAACCACAGATGAATTTCATTTACTTTTTAACACACGAACTAAATCTAGAATTTTGTTTAATTAAACTTGAGATTCGGAAAACGGATAGGGATTTGATCAAAACTCATGTTAAATCATTTGGACCTACTGTGTCACATTCTCTCAGAGAACATGTTCCAAATAGAAGATACCTTCCTAGCGATCTTACTATAAGGAAAATGTATACCGACTTTAAGAGTTCCAAATATCAAATGTTCCTAAGAACTATATAGAAAATCTGTCTCAAAGAATTTCAGTATCTCTTTCGCAACATTAGGCCGCGAAGAGTGCGAGTGAAGGATTTAGGATCCAACATTCTGAACATACGGAGAAATCTTTGTGGGCAGATTGCAGTAACTGCCAATTATGGAGGCAGCATATCACAAAATCAAAAGAAACCCGTGAAAAGTACAAGAGTGATGCAGAAATAATTTTTCTCCAAGCACAGTATGTTTTTCTGTAGATTTGGAGGTGATTATGTTCTGCCAAAGGATTATAATTTTTAACAAAAGTTTTGAACCAGTTAAACAAAACAAGTAGCCCCTTGCATGTTTATGGCATTAGTGCATATCGGGAAGAAAAGAGGAAGACTTGATTAGTACATTCCATGCTTCTATGTTGCAGATGCGTGACTAGGAAAATATAATCTTTTGACTTGATAACTATGTAGGACAAAACAAAAACTGGTCACTGTTTTCATACTTAGTGTATATAATTAGCACACATGAAATTTCGGCTCAGACTTTCGGATATTTTGAACCGGGTCATACGTTCATGTCAACTGACAGTTTCTACCATAGGGTGAAGCAGTCTTTACGAAGAATGACGAAGGTATATGGCTCCACCGATTTTGTTTCTTATGTCCAGTCTTCCAATTCCGGTAAAGCTGCTGTAAAACAGATGAGACAAGAAGATTTCCTTGTTTATCCCGATAACTCGTCAATTCACAAAATAAATCATTCAACACCCAGGCCGTATTTGACATTGTTGAAGCGAAGCAGCAATATACTATGTTATAAAGCAAACTTCTCTTCAGAGATAGCATTTCATGAAGATCAAATCATTAAAAGGGTGCATTGTAAAACCAACAATGACAAGTCAACTGAGAGGGATTCAAAAAAAAAGGAAGGAGATAATCTTACAAAATTTGACCGAGTTGATACCTGAAACCGCCAATTGATGGCATGTACTGCTCTCTTGTTTAGTAAGTTAGATCAACATGCTTCACTAAAATGTAGTAACTGCCAATTTACTGCTTTATTTATAAAAAATGTCATGATAATATGAAATTATTAAAATATACAATGAAATAATTTAATTTGCAAAAATTAATACAGAATTAATAAACTTCTACGTGGTGGCCCAGCTATGAGAACTTATGTGCTCGTTTTCTCGAAATTAGCAATTAGGGAGATACTGCTTTCTAAGTTTGGACGGCAGTATTACACCTATATTTTTTCCGGCAAAACAAAACAACAGCTCTTATACATAATAAGGCCTCGTCCAGACTAATTTGCTTATAGGAACGGAAGTGCCGCATTCGAAAGTGAATGCTTTACGCTACACAGCTGTCGGTCGTTCGCGTTTGGCGCATGCGTACATCTTCTGTGGATGCATCAGCCTCGTTATTTTACAGTCACACCTGGTACACACACACACACACACACACACACACACACACACACATATATATATATATATATATATATATATATATATATATATATATATATATATATATATTTTAGCACTTTGGATAAGTTTAGAGATGACTATATACGAGAGGTGCCACAACAGTGATACTTTTCATTTCCACCCTGAATCACAAAAACTAAAAGGGTTATGAAAATTCTGCTGGCACCACTTTAATTTCACAAAAAGTAGCACACCCTCGCGAAAACGGCAACCCATTTATCATTAGAAATTGCCAAATTGCCTAAAACGGCTACATAAAAATTGAAACACCTAGAATTTGTTGAACGATTTTATTGAAATTTTCGTCAACGATGTCTTTCATTAGAACAAGCAAACGATTAAAATTTGAATAAAATCTAGCTAGTAGTTTTTTTTTGTTTTTTCCTTTGCGCTTAGTAACAATAAATTTGAAGAAATAAACCAATCAGTGTGTAATTAACTGTCAATTTTGAAAATTTTTTGTTCACAATTTCTTTCTGAAGTTGGGAACAATGCCAAGAGTACGCCAACATCAACATTTATCCCAATTGAAGTTGAATTTGGCCGTATTATTGGCATGAGAGAGGCCGAACTTTCGCTAATAAAAATTGCTCGTCATGTAAACCGAAGTGTTACAATGGTATTGAGATGTTGGTCCAAAGGGTCCGAGGAAGGGGTGAAATAACGTCATCCTGGATCTGGACGTCTCCGTAGGACTACAGATCGCAAAGAACGTTGCTTAAGACTTTTGGCCACAAGAGACTGATTTTCAACAACTCGATCGATTGCAAATGTCTGGATAAGAGCTGTAATACCCAGAATCTCAATGTCACCTGTTTATCGCAGGATAAGGTCTTATGGGCTGTGTTCATATCGCCCATTTTTATGTCTTCCTCTTACACCACTTCGCTGTCTACTCAGGCTAGAATGGAGCAACGAAAGAGCGAATTGGGCGCAAGAATGGCATTGAATTGTGTTTAGTGACGAGTCCCGATTTTGCTTGTGGACCCACGATAGTCGTAGGAGGGTCAGACGGATGCGTGGAGAACGTAATAATCTAACATTTTTTGTGGAACGCAACAGCCCTCACACAAGGTGTGATGATATGGGGTGCAATATGTTACGGTAGCAGATCACTCTTGGTCTTCATCGATGGCAACTTAAACGCCGCTGGTTATATTGGCAATGTGGAAGAACCTGTTGCGCTTACATATCTTCAGGGGCTGGAAAATCCGATTTTCTAACAGGATAATGCGCGTCCTCATACGGCAAGGGCTGCAACACGTTTTTTGGAAGAAGCTAACTTTGCCGTCCTCCCATGACCTGCTCGGTCGCCTGATTTGTCGCCCATTGAACATGTGTGGGATGAGGTCGGTAGGCGACTGGGTAATTTACCACACTCTCCCGATAACTTACACGATCTCCGGCTACGGATTCAAGAAGCTTGGGTAGATATACCACAGGCAGTTATAGACCACTTGATTGATAGCATGCCACGCCGTCTAAATGAGTGCATTACAAATCGTGGTGGAGCAACTCATTATTGAAAAAAAACATTTTTAGTTTTTGTTCTTTTGTTTTCAAATTTTAATCGTTTGTCTGTTCTAACGAAAGACATCGTTGGCGAAAATTTCAATAAAATGGTTCAATAAATTCTAGGTGTTGCAATTTTATGGAAGTCAGTATATATATATATATATATATATATATATATATATATATATATATATATATATATATATATATATATATATATATATATATATATATATATATATATATATATATATATATATATATATATTTTTTAAAAAAGTATGTGTCGTTAACCGCTAGAGGGTCTAGTTTATTTTGGTTTACAATAAGACTCAAACATGTTAACCAATTCTGATCATTGTAATAAAAAATTAATAACCGGGTGTAGGTTGTTATTAGTAATTTCACTCCTAATATTACTTATACTCCTAATAATAAATAGAAGATTTTGTGCCTTCAGCTCAGTCAGTGATTAAATGGGCCATGTTCTTCTTAAACTTTGATTTGCTGTAATTATAAAATGTGTGTGTGGTTAGATATGTTCGCTTTACAAAAAACTTGTACATAAATGTTAAAATACCTCGGACGCCAACTTATTTTATGGAAAACAAATAAACCGTGTAATAAATCTAAAATTGAAAATAATAACAAGGCTTATTATAAAATATTTAACCGAATTAACTTATAAATACTTTATAAACTAATGATTAAAGGTGTGTAGCACTTTTAAATTTTGGTTGTCACTGGTATACTGTTACTGATAAAATGTGCTGACGAAGCCACGCTTTCAAATTTGGTTGTGCAATTAATCTTGAAATGGAAATATAATAGAGTTTTGATATTCGTTGATCCGAAATAAGTAAATTCCTTTACAAAAAGTCAAACTTGGTTGATTTAAATGGGTTAATGTACCATTTATTTATAATTCTGTATAGCAACAAACTTCTATTGCGTCATCCTCGTTAAATTGAAGCGTAATAATACAACGAAATTACGTAAAAGAAAAATTTAATTTAATTTAATAATAAAAGCGAAACATACAAATAATATGATAGACAAAGAAAAATAGGTGTAATTAGCTCTTACCGTAAAATTTCCGACACTTTTAATAAAAACATTCAAGAGCAAAAATGGAAGCTTTTTGCTTTCATTATCGTAACAACTGACCTCAAAATCATGTCTGCGCACTAAATTAATGTGCAAAACGAAATGCGCGTACTGCCCCACTTTAAAATATCTAAACGCATACTTTTAAGCCACTAAGGTATGCAATTTACTTGACAAAAAAATGAACGATGTTTCCTAAATTATTGCATATTTTAACACAACTCAAAAAGGTTTGTTACATCATTTTTGGAATGAAGTGCATGAATTCGAATACGAATCAATAATCCCTGATATTTCTTTCTCCAATTTTGGAATTTGTACCAGCTTTATTCTGTTAGATTCTCATTACATTTACAAACTTTCCTGTTTCTGTAAAATATGTGTAAAGTAAATCTATTTGTTGTAAAAAAAATATTCTAAACTACGAATCGCGTTTTATTAACAGAACTTAATTAATCGTTTAAGGTGTATATACATATATATATATATATATATATATATATATATATATATATATATATATATATATATATACATATTCAAATAATCTTGAATGCAAATTTGATGTACGGAGTTATCGTGTATACTAATAATACACATACTCACACACCAAAACACACACACACACACACACACACACACACACACACCCACACACACACCTACACACAGCCATATACACCCATATACACACACACACACACACACACACGTACTCACGTACTCACGCACACACACACACACACACACACACACACACACACACCAACAAATGCACACACATGTACACACACGCACACATACACGTACACGTACACACACAGGCACGCATGCATGCAAGCACACACGCATACATGTACATACGCACGTACCCATACACGCACAGACACACATAATGGCCAATCTTGGCGAAACTTTACCAAACGTTGTAAAATGAGGTAATAAGTCGATTAGGTGTTAATGAAAAAAAGTCAGTTGCATAAACTTTTATACCTACATATATGTAAGTCGGTTGGAAGGTAAATGCATTGTTCTTTCGCAAATAATTGAGTAAGTACACAGTATTGTGCTGAATTACGTACCAAATCTATTGCATGTAATCGTTGTAAATTGAGAAGTTTGAGCTAAATCTGAGCAACATTAGTTACGATTTTATTTGCACGTTGAAATGCATATACTGCAAGGCATATTTATAATGTGAATATAATGTAGCATATTTTAAGATGGATTTTCCTGTGTAAATTTAGTGGAAGCGTAAACAGCTCTCGGTTAAAGCAGACATAATGCTGACCTAGGGGAGATAACCGGTGCAACACTAAAGCACGTTTTCGTTGGAATACTGTATGCGTTACTATTATGAAATATGTTACCTTTTGGTTCGTTAATTGTAAATGCAAACCCTTAACATATTGTGATGTTTTTCTTGTACTACAGTTAACTAGCTGTATAACTTGGTGATCACCATTAATAAAATACAGGCCTGTATTAAATTATTTGATTACTGCATTGATTTATTAAGGTTAGAGTTACAATAACAGTACAGTCTAAATACGTATGATCTAAGTATTTATAATTAACACTGACTATTTATGTTGTTATTCTTGTTTCAGAAGACGATAAGGTTCTTTTTTGTTCTTTTCCTCAATTTTCAAAAATAGGACTTTTATAAGCAATGCATTGCTTATAAATTTACATACTGAGTTTTATTGTGCTATCTTTATTTTATCCTCCTTTAGATACCCCCGACACATATTCCGTAACAAGCCTTTTACACAACGTAAGTGGTCCTACCCGGTTTTTCATGACGATAATTTGGCTTAAATAAGTGTACTCTTTAACTTTGTCCTTGCACTCGAGATGTCCAGTCCAGTCGTTAGACATTACAATATATACATATATATATATATATATATATATATATATATATATATATATATATATACATTGATTCTCCTCGCCTCTGGTTTCCACTACGTTTCGGCAGAATCACATCTGCAACTATTAAGTCTTTAGTAGCTCTGCTCCATGTAATACGAATAGTACTACTAACCTCTTTAGTATTCATTTATCTGTTTATATGAGTACTATCGTTCTGGATTGATGCTTTTGTTTGCTGTCGTGTAATTGGTTTTTGTATGACAAGTTTCGCTTTCTGTTTCGATGCTGTCTCTTTTTTTTTATTTTCTGCGGTAAAACCTACGTTAAATTCTTCCGTAGAATCAATTTCCAAATTTTTGGTCCTTTCGTGTTGTCTTTGTTATTTCAGTTCGTTCGTCCTTTCGCTACTTCTATTGCTTCTCTTACTATACAGTGTGTTTTGTTTTCAATGTTGGCAATCATTGTCGTGTTATCGAAATCTGTCTCATGTCTTGTGCCGTTGACATGTTGTGCCAATGATGATGTCGCTTGATTTTAATGTACTGCGTTCCGGTGTTCCTCTTTTCTTACATTAATTCCCTGTTTGTTTGCCCAAGTACGTTTAATATATGTGCAATCTTCCTATCGGCCGTGAATATGGTTCAGATCTTGCGTTTTCTAATGTCCTTACTCATTCTGCGAGTGCTGCTTTCTTTGTTTTCCTCCTTCGGCCATGTAGGTCTTTCTGCGTTTTATGCTCCTTCTTGTAAAGTCATTTTGTACTAGTGCTTCCTTGAGTGTTATTTGTTTCTGGTATAAGTTGCCCTGGTCTACCAATGCCTTCAATTTCGTTATTAAAGCTTTTACCACCGACTCAAGTTGAGCTGGATGGTAGTATGATGCAGCGTTTAAATGTTGGTTGGTGTGTCTCCTTTCGATGTATAGTGTATACCAAGTTTCCATCTTATTTTTGTAATCGGGGACATCTAAAAAGGGGAGCTTATTTTTGTTTTTCCATTTCTATTGTGAACTTGATTATTCCGTGTATGCTATTTAGATGATTTAAAAACCCGTTCTGTTTTTGTTTTCCTTGCGTCCGTGTTATAAAGGTATCATCGACGTATCTCAGCTATAATTTAGGTTTGTATTCTGTTGTTTGTAATGCTTTTTCCTCCAAGTCCTCCATGAATGTTTTGGCTATTGTGGATGAGAGTGGCTCATCCATTGGTGCTCTCTCAATTTGCTTGTACTGTTGGTCGTTGTACATGTATAAAATGTATGTTTTAAAGGCAATGTTCAATGAAGTTGAACATGTCTTTTGTTGGTGTATATTTCTTTTGTATAATCGCTTCGTCTATCGCTACGTTAGTGAATAACAATACTGGATCAATGCTAACCAGTAAACAAGAAGATTCATTTAGCATCTCGATAAAGTGGTTCGAGTTCACGAATGCAATGTAGCAATTTTGTTAGATGTCTTGCTAAGTGTTGTAAAGGACAGCCGATTAAACTCACTATTGGCCTTCTTTGCTTATAGATTATAGGTAGTCCATAGAACTTGCGAAACCTTGATGACTTCTCCCTTGGTATTATGGTGGTTTGCGTATCGTTATCGATATTGCTCTCCTTGATCTGTTTGCTTATAGTTTTTTTCTAAATACGTCAATGGATCAGTGTTGATAGGCACTTAAGCTGGATCTTTTAACAGTTCTTCTATCCTCATCTCGTAGTCCAATTTGTTGCATTTCCTTTATTGGCCGCCTGTGTAATAATTTCGGTGTTGTCTTTTAGTTTCCGTAAAACCAGTTGTTCTTCTCGTGTTAGGTTTCTTTGGGTGGTTGTCCTGATAATCCTTTTTACATCTTATCGTATGGTTTCTGCACCGTTTGCTAGTAAGTCGGCTGTTACAGACTCTACGTTACAAATGATGTCTTCCGTTGATATTACCGGTTATGATACTGCATAATTAAATCGTTTTCGTTGTCTCGTCCAATTCCATACTAGATACATTATGTACTAGTTTGCCTATGTTTAGCAAAACGACCAAGTAACTTAATTATCAGAGATCACACACAAGGACTACCAGAACTTTGAAAAACAATTGTATGGATGAAGAATATAGATAAAACAGCAGAAAATAAACAAACACAAAGCAGTAAAATAAAAAATACCAAAAAGTTGCTACACACGGACCAATGACACGACATCAAGCAAAAGCATCAATCCAAAACGATAATACAAAAAGCAAAACGAACATCGAGGAGGTCAGTAGTTTTATTCGTATTACACGAAGCCGAGAAAAGTTACTAAATATTTGATTATAACAGATGTGGTTCAGCCGAAACGTAGTCGAAACCAGAGCGGAGAATCAACCTGGGACCAAACTCGGAAGAAAACATTTTTGATTCAAAATTTTAGCTCCTGGGGTCCAGCCGTCCTTGTTCTGAAACTGATTTGTGCCAGAATCTTAGTTTCGAAAAATCAATCGTGTCCTTGCCAAAGTCCTTTTCTGTAAGAGATACGACAAAATGTTACTAAAGAAAGTTGTTCAGAATGAAAAATTACATAAGTATACAAAATTTTAAGTTTCTATGCCCACTTTGATTTTTGCTTAAAATCCGGACAAAGGTTGTTTTGCATTAAAAATGTATTCGCTGTGTCAATTTTGACAGTAACCAGATTAATTTCAAATTTCCGGTTTTTAAACGTTTATGTCAAGATACAAGAGAATAGTGTGAAACGTCAAATCACTACTTTAATAATAAATAGCGTTAAAACAAACTGAATTTTAATGTTATTTTATTCTTTAATAGTCTTAAATGTTGACAACAGAACAAAAAATTTATTTGATTCAGTGTTACGGTATTGGTGAGAGATCGATTTCTTCTGTAATTAGCCTTTATAATGTAAAATATTTTGATGCAATAGAACAAAAATCATATGTGCAAGCTAATAAAAAAGTTTTTGCAAACTGGAAGTGTAATTAATTAAAAAAAAACAAAAGGAAGCTTTGGATGAAAATGATGCAGCAGTATTGACGGCATTAAATTCCATAGAAAACGATCCAAAAATGTCATTGAGAAAGCGAAGGTATAAGCAGAGCACATTTGCAAAGAATGTATAAAATCTGTAACGTTCATGCATTTAAAGCACAATTTCTTCATACGCTAGAAGATGGTGATGGAGGTAAAAGATTAGATTCTTGCTTGTCTTTGGGAGAAGACATCTTAAATAACCGACATTTTCATGAGCAGATAATATTTTCGGACGAATCTACTTTCACGACAAATTGCATCCCTTCGCCTCAGAATTGTCGATTTTGGAGCGAAGAAACTCCAAAATACGAAATTAATTCCAGAAGGCATAAAAAAATAAATGTATGGTGTGCAGTTTCATGTAGACTTGGTCTTATGGGGCAATTCTTCTTTGAAGAAAACCTTAACCAGAATACGTACATGTCTTGTTTCCAGCTGGCTAAAAAAACAGTTTGGCGAAAGGTGGATTGCAACAAACAGTAGGAGATTGTTGTGGTCTCCAAGGTCACCTGATCTTACTATTATGGATTTTATGTGGGGAGCAGATTAAGACAATTAGTTTACGTTGAAATAATTCCAAATGATGTTGAAGAGTTAAAAAATGGGATTCAAAACGCTACCGCAACAATTACTTTGGAATAGATACAAAATTCTTATAAATAATTTAGATTAGATACTGAACATTGTGAAAATTTAGGAGGTGGTTTAATTCAATAAACTAAGTGTCACTACTCACAATAGATAGATAACTTTGCTTAACTGCTTCGTTATTGTTGAAGGATCTTTATCCAAATCTAAAGAAATCAAAGTTGGCATAGAGACTTCAAATTTTGAATACATATTTTTTTAATAACATTTTGTCGTATCTCACAGAAAAATACTTTTGCTAGTGTGAAAAATCATTTTTTTCAAAATTTCCCAGACACACGAGATTTTCGAAACTAAAATTGTGTTACAAATTAGTTTAAAACCAAGCAAGGCTAGACCCCGTAAGTTAAAATCAACATTTTTTGCCTTTTATAAGAGTCGTCCAATCAACCTGGGAACACATCATATATATATATATATATATATATATATATATATATATATATATATATATATATATAAAAGTCAAACTGTCGTTTCAAAATATAAAATTTAATACATGCTTATTTTCCAAGGAGTATCATATTTTGTTGCAATGAAATAAGGGTGCATCATTTAATTAACTTAAGACGTTCTATTGTACGTCGCTGTGAAATGTGTATTGAAAAGAACGGTTTACATTTTGAACAAAGTGTCTAATTTTATTATACTAGTGTTATTGTTATTTATTTATAAATCGTTATTGCTAAGAATTCTTATTAATTTCACAATTATTAATTAAGTATTGTTACAATAATAAATAAGGATTGTTAAAATTAGTGTACTAAACAGATTTCAATTTACAAAAGTCTTGTATTTGAGTATGGCTTGATACAGTGGCGGCTCTTTAATGAGAGCAAGTGTGCAGCGGTCTATAAGTTATTAAAATCTCACTTAAAAACTACATACATGTTTATGGCGAAATTGATACATACATAATTATACAGAAAGTATTGACCGCATAACAATAATAATTATGCATTTCTTTTTATACGAGGATAATAACAATGGATACTAAAAAAAACCGATAACCTACCTATTTATAAATGAAAATGTATTTGAAATTTTAAAGAAACGATCGTTAGGTACTAAAATGGCTCTAAATGTTTTATTATATCTTTTTATTAAAACTTTATATTCAATTATTCACATAAAGCACATTACTTAACTTAGTACCACATCAAACACTAAAATCAAAATAACTCGGAAACGCACAGGAATTTCGAAACAGAAGAAGGTACATTATTTTTGTTAAACTGTATGTAGATAATGAAAATAACAGTTTTTAAAAATAGTCATTGGCGTAGAAGTTCTGTTTATGAAAGGGTTGAGCACCCCTCCACTCCGCCACTGTGCAAGTTTGTGAACATTCTTATCGCTTGTTTTATGCCCCTTAATTAATAGACATTATCCCCCAACATGAAAAATCTAAGCATTCGTTTATGAGTTATAATGAAAATTTGAGAAAAAAATTATATTCAACACCCTGTATCTCGGAAACGAAGCCATCTACGACATATGTTTATAGGAACTTTTCTTTTAGAAACATGTGTTCTATCTCCTGTTAAAGTTTGTCTACAAAAACTGACTCACTATATATATATATATATATATATATATATATATATATATATATATATATATATATATATATATATATATATATATATATATATATATATATATATATATATATATAATATATATATATATATATATTATATTCTATCGACAAACGAAAACTGGAGATTCTATGATTCAAAATAAAACAAAAATGTTCATAAACTCTTTTCCGAAAATGCTTCCTAACCGAGATACAGGCTGATTGAAAAGGTTTTTTTTTTGATTCCTCAAAAACTACAAAAGATATTACACTGAGAATATAAAAGAATATTTCAAAAACGGGTGCCGAATCTAAAAAATACTAAGTATGATTTTATTTGCAGAATTAAATGTTGCATTTAACAAAAAAATATTTCTTCAAAAAAAGCAGGGACGTGCGTTTTTTTTTTACTTAAAGTGATTAACTTAACATATTCTACGCCACTGGATGGAGCCAGTTGACCCAAACTCACCTCATTAATTGTACTTAATTAGACATTTAGGTGGAATCTTAAAGGAATCTTAAAAAAATAATTTTTTAGTCAACCTGTATCTCGGTTAGGAAGCATTTTCGGAAAAGCATTTTGATCATTTTGTCTTATTTTGAATCATAGAATCTCCAGTTTTCGTTTGTCGGTGATTTTAAAATAGACCCTATATATATATATATATAATATAATATATATATATATATATATATATATATATATATATATATGTTCCTAAATTGCATAGCCAAAAGTATAAGGAAGATTACTTATGTAAAAATTCATATCTTTCGACTGCTTTGAGCTAATTTTGCAAAATTTCTTAAATGGAGGTTTCTTGGGATAAGAAATTCAAATTTAGCATCGATTTTGGTGTATTTCCTATAGAGCGCTACAAGCCATTATTAAGATGTGTTTAAACCGCTACAACTTTTTTATGCTACACTGTAGGTTATTTTATTATAGAATAATAGTTTTCTCTACTTTTGTTGCTTAAAAAAGGTATACCTTCTTGATATCGCTTAGAGCACCTGTTTCCCAGAAAAACGCATCTAAAGCTCATGATGAATGCAAATTATACAAAAGTATAATAATAATTCATAATAATAAGAGTAATTCATGAAGCCGATTTATTGAGAAAAATAAAGAAGAATAAAGTTTTTCAAGAACAATAATTATTGAAAAAAAAAACAAAAACAATAATTAACAATATGAAGAACAAAGTTACTGAATCAGTTTGAATTATTATCAACCAAAAGCTAAATAATTATTAAAAAAATAAAATTATGTTATGTAAATTTTGTTTTAACAAGTGCAATTGATGGACTTTTCTGGACGGTATTTAATTTGCTTATTCAACAAGTGTTCAAAATTTCTACCATTTTCCAGCATGCACAAGTTAATTCTTTTAAAAAAATTACATTGTACTCTGGACAATACTTCAGGACGATTTTTCAATAAATTGGCTTCATGAATTATTCTTGCCAACAATTTCTCTTGCGTATTAACTGGGGATGCATAAACTTTTGATTTCAAGGTACCACACAAAAAAAATCGGAGGGTGTCAAGTCCGGTGATCGAGCCGGCCAGTTCACAGGTGCGTCACCTCCTCTTCCAATCCAGCGCTGTTGATATACCTCATTTAAATGTTGTCTTACATTTAAAGTAACATGAGGAGGTATGCCATCATGAATAAACCAAAGGTCACGACGAAAGAGTAAGGGTAAATGTTCCAATAAAAAAGGTAAATTTTGTATTAAAAAGTTCAAGTACCTATCTCCATTCAGCCGATTTGGCAGTACAAAAGGACCAATAATAAAAGTGTCTCCAGCCTAGATATTTACTTAAAATTGATGCGAGATACTCTCGTTTTATGAGAGTTTTCAACAGCATAAACACGTTCATTATGAACATTGAAAATACCGCATCTAGTAAAAGTCCTAAAATTTGGATTTTCGATTCTTCTATGAATATTAAATCGACTGAAAGCTAAACATTGATCAGGATCCATGAGCAATAGGTCTTGAATTTTTAAAATATTAAAAGGATTTCGCAACTCCCAATTGCAATCCTACACGTCGTGTGCTGGTCTTTGGATTTATTTCAACAGCGTCCAAAATCTCTTCTTCTATTTTCACCACCCTTATGGTTCATCTGCGTCCAGAATTTACACGGCTTGGTTGAAACTTGCTATTTTCGCGGGGATGTCTTTCGATATTAGCAAAAGCGTGCCGATTTGGAGTTCTACGGAAAGGATATTTTTCCCTATAGATTCGTACACTTCTTCGACCTTTGCAATGGCAAAGTCCATAGACTAAAAGCATATCCACCATTTCAGGATTAGTAAAACTGTGAGCTACAATTATGGATCTTTATCAACGGAAAAGCGACAGACAAAAACTAACGTTTGATAAATAAAGTCAACTGTAGATATGGTAACTAAAAAGCAAAGGCGACTAAAGTTTTTACCTAAGTAAAAGCGCTTGCGCTAATGTGCAATGCATTAGAAAATATATTTTCCTGACTTAACCGTTCGTCTTATCCAAATTTTTCACGAGAGAAAAAAGATTCCAAACTAATTGTAATTAATTAAAAGTAATTTTTATTGTGGAAAAAATAGAATAGTGAAATAAGCTATTTTGATACTTTTGGCTTTTGGATAATTTAAATGCATCATGAGCTTTAGATGCGTTTTCCTCGGAAACCGGTGCTCTTATCGATATCAAGAAAGTATACCTTTATTAAGCAGAAAAGGTAAGGAAAACTCTTATTCCATACTAAAAGTGTATCACAAACAAGTTGTAGCGGTTTAAACATGTACTAATGGTCGCTTGCAGCGCCCTCTAGAAAATTCACCGAAATTGATGATAAATTTGAATGTCTCATCCCAAGAAACGACAATATAAGAAATTTTATAAAATTAGCTCAAAGCGGTCGAAAGATATGAAAGAAAATGTGATTTACTTTTTCAACTTTGACACCCTGTATCTTCGTTATCAACTTTTGGATTAAGGCAAGTTCAGTTAAAGTGAGTAATCTTCCTTATACTTTTGGTTATGCACCTGTATACTATATATATATATATATATATATATATATATATATATATATATATATATATATATATATATATTTATTTGGTGGAGCGAAAATATTGCGTTTAACTTGGGACAAAAATTAAATATTTATGTTAACAGTAACGCCCTAAAAAAATATGGTAACTTCAAACAGATTCGTTGAGGTGCCACAATATTACTGAATGTCGAAGAATTACAGCTAATATCACACACATTTTCCAGTTTTATCTTTTATTTATAAATGAAATTCTTGGCCACAAAAACTGGTTCTATAACTATATTTCTTTTGTTTTTAGATTATAGCAAGTAATAAACAAAGATGGCAACTTTAACACGTGCAAAAGACAGCAATTGTCCGTTATTTGGAGTTGGAGTACCATTTAATGAAAATGTTTTACCCACATATGGTGATATATTGCGACAGTATATATTTACTCGTAACAATTTGCAATGGGAAGGTCAGTTAAAAGAGCCAACGTTTCCAGAAGTAGTCAAAATTATCGCCCCTTCTCTCGAGACACTTTGGAAGAAAGCGTCAATACCTATAATATCTACTGAACGTATTATTGAAAGGATCCGTGATTACCACTGTAAATACAGAAATCTCATGAAACCCTTCAAACAACGATCCAATGTTCCCAGTTTTATAAAGAAAATCGAAGAGTTTAAAGATAAATCGAAAGTTTTGTTCGACATTGCATCTTGCAAATGTAAAACTTACGAAAAATGCATTTGCGAAAAACAAAAAGTTCCTGTAATGGAGAGATGTTTCTAACTGAACAAAGAACTATCAGAAAAATGATGTTAGGAAATATTGATAACAAAATGACAAAAAAGCTACAAGAACGGGAAAAAAGAAAACTGAAACAAGAAAAATCACTACAAGAAGCCAACAGTTCTAAAGTGCAGAAATTTGACAAACCCGATAAAGAAAGAACCAACAGATCCGTAGAGTTAGGCGATAGTTTGTCAGATGATCATACTGTAGATTTAAACTTGCCTTTATTGAAAGATAATAACACTCCCTCTACTTCATCTGGGATTTCCAACAAATCTCGTGCTTCATTAACATATGCCCAAATGCGTAAAACTCTGCCAACAGTAGCTCGAGAATGTGATCGATGGATCGACCGTAGTGCTGCTGCTGTTTCTTCTGCGTTACTACAAGATTTAGGTATTGTTACTGAAAACGATACAGCGTCTTTTATCGATCGTAGTAAAATAAGACGTGAGAGACAAAAATGTAGGAGTAAATTCCAATCTGATGGTGGAGAAAATTTAGTACTAAGATCGATCTATTTTGACGGAAGGAAAGATCCATCCAGAAAAATTATTATAAAAGATGGGGTACATCATCCAGTAACAGTTATTGAAGAACATATTGTGATCCTTCAGAAACCAAATTCCGAATATTTAGGATATGTTACTCCTACATCAGGACATGCTATTAGTATTTCAAAAGCTATTACGGATTACTGTTTACTGAAACAATATGACACTCAAGAACTAATTGCAATAGGATGTGATGGTACAAACGTTAATACCGAATACGGAAATGGTGTGATGAGGAACTTAGAGCTCCATTACAACAAATCTCTCCATTGGTTCGTGTGCTTGTTGCACACGAATGAACTTCCGCTGAGACATCTCTTCACTAGTTTAGACGGCGCAACACATGGTCCTAAGTCATTTGGTGGGCCAATTGGTATAGCTTTAAAAAAATGCGCTCTACCCGTTATAAAATTTAAACCGATTGAAAGACATGAAGGATCTCTCCTGCCGGAAATTTATTTAAAGGAACTAAGTAACGATCAGAAATATTTATATAAAATGGTTCTTGCTGTTACATCAGGTGAATGCAGTAAAGATCTGGCAAATATTCAACCTGGGCCAATATCACACTCTCGCTGACTCACAACTGCCAGTCGAATACTTCGTTTATATGTCTCCCCAAATGAACCCTCACAAAATCTTCTCATTTTAGCTACGTACGTAGTAAATGTGTATGCACCGGTCTGGTTTAGGATTAAAGTTAAATCAGCTTGCTGGGAAGGTCCAAGACACTTGTGGAAACTCATCTCATTAACTAGGTATCTTCCAAAACATTTGTAGAATGTAGTTGATTCAGTTATCCAAAGAAACGCATATTTCGCGCACCCGGAGAACATATTATTGGCCATGATCAAAGATAAAAGACCAATCATTCGGAAAGTTGCCCTTTGTCGAATAATACGTGCAAGAGAGCAAGAGAAGTCTAACTCAATACGCCAGTTTAAAGTTCCTGTCTTAAATTTTGAGGCCCAAGAATACTACGACATGATAAATTATGAGTCGTTTAAAAATATTGAACCCCCCTTAACAAGATCCCTTACAATAACCGAAATTAAAAATTACTTAACTGACAGAGAAGAAATGATATTGATAACTTTTCCCAAACTGGTGTGTCACTCTCAAGCCGTCGAACGATGCGTCCGTTTGGTGACAGAAGCTGCGGCAGCTGTAGGAGACTTAGAAACAGATGGCTACATTCGATCGAGACTGAAGTCTAGATCTATCATGCCGAAATTCAATAAGAAATCGGAATACAAACTTATGTAATATGTAGTTTAAGCTTACTATTTTAAAAATTTTGAGTGATAATATTACGTTTTTTTTAAATTTGTTTTTCTTTAATTTACCTTATATATGTTATTTGTATACGCCACTATCGTGGAATAAAAATATTTTTAGTTTAAAATAGTTCTAAATTTAATTAATTTGTAAAACTAAAAAGACTAGCTTACCTTATGTAAAAGAAAATCAAACTTTATTTTGATTTAATGTGTTTTTCCTTATTTTTACCGAATTTTAATCCCTTTGTGGCACCTCAAGATGATACGACACTGGTTTAATTTTTTTTTTTGTGTTCCTTTTCATACCTTTGAGTACTTATTTTTGGCTCAAGTTAAACTAAATTTGATATCAACAACTATTTAAAAAAACATTAATTCATTAAATCTATTATCCTCATTAGGAAACATTCAAGGTCGTTGTGGCACCGTTAAAAATCGACAAAGTAGAAAAAAAAATTAATGGCAATCTACTGGTATATAGTAACAACTTCTGCACTCCCAAGCTTATTGATCCACACTAATATACATATAAATTCATAAAAATTAACAATTACCCACCCAAGAGGCAAGTATTCTAATTCATGCTTTTTCATAAAAAAATTTATTTAGTTTGGTATGTCGAAATTAGAATTCGGTGAATTCACATCCTGTCTCAACATCTGAAAATCATTATAAAATTGAAAAATGTTACCTTCGTGACAAAAAAAGAGAAGGCATATTCCAAATGAAAACGTAATAAATACACACCCATTAACAATAATTGACGAACAAAGTACATTTTTTATCCAATACGGTAAATGCAATTAAGTGAGACATTTCTTTCTTCAAAAACTTGAATACTTTTTAAGGCTCAGACATTTGCACTATTAAATTGGTTAGTGGCCTGACTGACCCGAGTTCGAATCCGTTTTATGTTTTTGTATAGTTTAAATCAGAAACAGCTTATGGCCCTTGATATCACTCAATTTTGAGCTAAGTAATATTTTGAGACATGCATTCTAAGCGCTTGATTTTTGTACTTTTTTTTAACGTTAAAAAATGAATACAAAACTCACGAAACTGAATTACCGCTTTTCCATTTCCATTCATACTAACAGATAATAAATGTCCATTCGTGGTGTAATCCATAATTCCCTGTACCCAGTCAGAGTTTACAATTATGGTGGCATGAAATCGTTTCTGACTCAAAGAAGCACTATGGCAGAAGAGTTGGAAATTAAGCTTTACTTTAAAATGCTATTACTTAACGCTTTCCACAACTGCTTTACTTATGTTGTACACATACATATCGCTGAAGATAGTTTCCATTTGTCCTTTAGAAATTATTGCCTCCGGGATGTATAAAGGTTCTATTGGAAGTACATCGATTTCTGGAATACCTAAAAAGAAAACAATATTAGAGTGCAATGTACAAGTAACTGGAATACCATCTTTTAATTGAACCAATGCGCTATGTATAACATCTTTTAAACATTCGTTTAGATTAGGTCCAAAATGATCACATATTTTAAAGCTTGATGCTGAAATAAATTATGGATTTAATGACTATCTGAAAAACAAATTTTGGTAACGTACGCAGCTTTTTTAACTCTACTACAAAAACCAGAACCGAAATTATTAGCATCACCTTCATCATCATACTGTCGTATACGTACAAAATCGTGATGGTTATAGCCCCTAATAAATATTAAAATAAGTTGAAGGTTAAAAACATATTTGTTAAACAATCATACATCTAATTATGAACTTATTCGTTCACCAAAAAAACTAATAATCATACATCTGTATAATTGTGTACTTGAAAATTTTGTTAACGTCTTTGATTTAAAAAATGCAGATGAGATGACTAAAATGGCCTAGGTGGTAGAAAAAAGTTAATTTGATTAATGGTTTAGTTGATGAATATCTAGCAATAAAAAACTGCTTTCGGTTCATTATAATGTATATAAAATTAAAATAAAGTAAAAAACACAGTGTTTTTTTTTCTGAATAGCGTCGAATACACAGTAATTTTGGCTCATCTGATTGAGAAAATATACATCCGTGTGAAAATTATACAAATAGACTATTGATTAAAAATAGCTTTTAGAGGTAATAGTGTATTTATAGAACAATTTGAACACAATAGGTACACATGAACCACTGCAATTATCTCGAAATAAAAAAGTAATGAAACTGTCAGTTTTCATTAGCTACAACTTGCGTGGGAAAGTGTTAGCGCGCAAGCAGTTTTGCCGTCCGGTGCGAAGCATGTCCACCCCCTTCAATAAAAGTAGCCCATGCATGAAAGATTTCAACAATTTTTATTCTAGAAAAAATGGACACTAAGCATATGATAACTAAATTTTGTACATTTAGCTACTGTGCATTGTCTAATGTATAATGTTGGGGCCAGATGTGATGTTTTTCTTACCTTTTGAACCTTAGTGAACACAACATATGTTAGAAAATACAACACAAAATTAATATAAAATTGTTACTAACAAATTTTTGTAACGTTGCAATTGGCACTTTGTACCCCAGACTTGAGACTAGTAGTGCCGACCTTGGGATAAGTAATGTTAAGTAGAATTTAAAAATAAATTTAGAATTATTTCTCGAAGAATAAACGTTTTATGGTGATTTTAACCAAATAATGGTAGGTACTAAGTGCAATAATGTTAAAAGTCAAAATGCATCCAACAGAATATTAAAAAAATATATAAATCCAAAAACTTATTAACCAGGCAGGTATATACTCATCATCACTGTTACAATTTACACAAACAAAAAAAATAATTCACTAGAGATGCATTTGCGATGAGCCCAATTTTTACACTGCAAACATTGTATCCATTCTTCAGAAGGTAAACTCAGTGGGAAGGAAATGATAACATCACTATCCCATTTTCTTTAGCCAAATTTAAAACGGGTATATCCAAGTGTGAGTCGTGATTAAATAATAGGAGAATAGGTGATTCTTTGGTTGGCTTAATGTGGTTGACGAAATGTCTCATAAACAAAAGAAATTCCGCTTTCGTCATCCAACCAGAAATATTAGCCGCACATACACAATCTGGTATACCTTTGCGAATGAAATATTGCTTGTAATTTTTACGAGGGAATAAAAACATCGGTGGTATACAAGTTCCAGATGCTGAAATTCCGCTAACAACTGTTATGTTTGTCTCCCTTTCACCGGAAGAGATAGCACCGGTTTGTCTTGCGCCCTTTATTCCCTTCAAATTTTGGTGGCTTGGTTACCGTAGAAACACCGGTCTCGTCTACGTTCCAAATACTTGAAGCTTTAAATGAATACCGGATCCATAACATTTTTTAGTTTGTTATAAAACTCTTGAACATTCGTCTATTAAAAGATATTATACGGTCTAAACCGGTGGCTTCGGTTGAACCAGCAGCTCCTGCTTGTTTTCGCTCTTCCCATGAAGTAGGCATTTTGAGATTAAAATGTTTACACACTCGTATGCTACGACACGTACATTTTTTTGGCGTTGAACCAAAGTAAATTTGGGCGGATTGCTTAAGACAGTCACATTCTTGTTCATCATTCAAGATTCGGCTACTAGATTTGTAGCAGAATGTTTCGGTTTCAGAATCTGCTTTATAACGATATAGAAATCTTTTCAGACCAACCCTGAATATTTCATAACCTTTGGCTGCAGATCTTATTGAAACTCCTTCGTTGGTCACAGATGCAGCTGCTCGAATCATGATCCATAATGAAGTTTTACCTTTTCTGTTTTTCGGCGATAATTCCGCATTCTATAATTATAAAAATATATATGTTACAGCCGGCCGGCACTTACTACCCCATGGCACCTGATG